>DWME01000898.1:0-28655 GCA_018244795.1 Parelbella ahira ahira
CCGGAGCACTAGGGTGAGGTAAGTTATACGACCGTTTAGTATTAGTTTTATTTATTTATTACATTGTATTAGATTACTTTGTGCTTTTTAAATGCATTTAGTTCCATTTGTCAATTGTTACCGTTGCTATGATTCTATTTATTTATGATATCTCATTTGGTAAGGTTTATGTTTTAAATGTAAATGACCGCTTCTTAGGTCGAGTGGTTGAAAGCGCGTCTGCCGATCGGTTTCAATTATTATTATCTAGTATTGGAATTTTCTAATAAGAATTTCTAGTAGGGACTCGGAGACTAGATCTGTGCTCGGTGCATAGTAAGTAAGCTAAGCACCTATTCTATAGGACGTAAACCTAACTGGTGAAACGTGGTAGTGTACCACACTACTCTGCGTATCCCTTCCAAGACTAAAGGCCTGATGTTACTTTTTTTTAAAATGCAACTAGTTGCAATATTAATTGTTGGTAGAAGAGAGGTGAAAGGAAGTTGTTATGACTTTTCCACAATGAAAATTAGAGATTTCAGATCGCTGTTTAACTTTATACAGCGCTTCCAATATGCGCCCTCATCAATATTACAATAAGAGATAAAATATAATGTTACAAAATAGTAAATATATTTGTTACTATAACAGAAACTCGTCAAAATTATATAATCTATTATTGAAGTTATTATTGTATCGTCTGTAGATAATGTATCCTTATTAGGTCACTTAAATACTCACGTGTATGTTTTTGCTTGTTACAGATATTTTATTCAAACATCGTTGCTGTATAATGCGAGGCCCGTTAAAAGTAAGATCGTTCCATATTTTTACAATTTATATGCATATTTAATCTTACAATGATCACTAATTAAGTGTACATCACATTGTGATTATATTATACTTACATACATACATTTATGCGTGTTATTTGATAGAAATACGTATATGGAACATTCCAGAATGTTCTATGCCGTGTTCTATATACGTCGAACACTGTTACCTTGTTTGTTATCGTAAGGTTACATAGTTCTTCTACCGTGATATATTATTAGTGCGATTTACAGTCTCACTGTATAATTTAATTATACAAAGAGTTTTATTTTTATTTAAAAGTTAAAAATAGCGTTGTAACGTAACTTATGAAGTTGATTAGACTTTGCTTGGTCAAATGTCTAAGCCATGATGTCTTTAAAACAATAGTACATACTAGCCTAGTTAGTACTAATAACAAGCAAAATGTAGCTTTATTCAATAAGTAACAATACATATAATAATTTTATCTATTAAGAATAATTATAAAAACAATAAGAAGAATATTTATTTCTCTTAGAATATTACAACATTATGAATAAAAATAATGTTGTTAATGTTAGAGGGTACTTTGCTGTTGTTTATAAACGGCAACAAAAATTCTGGAAAAAGAAACTTGCAACACTGATGGGCCAAAACGGCAGCACTTATGTTTTTCTATATTAATCTATGACCCGTTGCCTACCTACCTGAGTGATTACGATTATATAAATGTGGTATATTACATAATAATATTACGTACTTAGAATAGAAGTCTAGAATATAGAATTTAATTAGTTACTATCCTTATTTCATGTGTCACAGTTTCACTGTAAGTTAAAACTTTCACGGTATGTTAGCTTGTGTTGTTAGGAAATAATTCGTGATATTAAAACTAACATACACAGTAGCTAAGCAACACTATTATTAATAAATATCATTATGCACATTTTTAGTACAAAAACAGTATAATTTTGATATTATAATGTATAGTGTATAATTGCAAGGGTATCTTGCCTCATTCCTGTGCTAAATAGTTTATATTTTATATGAAATATATAAATATTTAGTATAATAATTTATATTAAATATTTAATTATAATTTGAATCTATTCCATGTTTTATCATTACTATTACTTTATTATATTATTGTTATTAAATATAAATATCAGGGTTTATTACAATTTATAACATAATTTTAACTATTCACTAATTAATTTTAAAGATATCATGTTATTATTTTCCTTGTTGTAATTGTAACTCTAACTGTTTCTCATGCATTATAAAAAATACTATGTCGTTATTTTTTCTTTTACATTATAATGTTCCTTTTATATTGCACAAATGTTTACTTAAATATATTTAACTTTTTCCTTATTGTTATCAGTACGAGGAATACGTTTTTATAAAAGTATTGAAACAGTGTTTCAAAGTAAATTTCATGTTCAACGTAACGATTAAAAAAAATATATATTTCTTTCAAATAATAAATATAGAGAGTCAATCATTATAATGAAATTTATTAGTGAAATTAATAAATAATTATAAATAGATTTAGTAAATATAATTATTTTAAACAACCGTTGGAGGAGATCTATGTTCTGTTATCATAATATATAAATATACATACGTTAATCATAATGTCTTATTAGTCGAGTGGTCACAAGCGCAAGTGCTGTTTCAAAAGTCCTAGGTTTGATTTGAGGGTCGGGTACGATTGGATTTTTCTAACTTAGTATTTGTACTTAAAAAATTCTGATAATAATTTAAAAAATTCTCGGGGTCTGGGTCCGTGCCCGGTGTATGGCAATAGGCTCAATATCTAGGTATTCCATGGTGGGACGTAAACGTAACTGATGAAACGCGTGAATGCAGTACAGCCTTTTGCCTACTCCTTCGGGGATTACAGGCGTTATGTTAGGGTTAGTTAAACATAATAATGTAATGAGAATTAATTAGCTTAACTGTTCCTATGTATCGCTCAGGAAGAATTTTTTTCTCTAGAAGATATCTGAACTGTCAAATTAGGTCAGATAAAAATACGTTAAGATATACGTATATTGTGTCATATAATTCAATATTTAGTAAATATAATCTTAAAATAAGGAAAATAAACATAACAAAGCAATTGATAAAGTCGTACATTTTTAATCAATATCATATCATCAATATAATAGTTCACAGATAATAAATTACACTTCTGATTATAAAATTACGTTCGTAATAAAATCAAATATAACTGGTAAAGGAAAACATCTTGTGGAAAACTACACGCCTCAAAGTGATCTATAATATTCAGTAAAGACTGTAGTCTGTTAATCTGTTGAGCCGGTGAAGGAAAAAATCGTGAGGCAAGCGGCACACCTTAGATTTTTTTATAATCTCTAAGACGTAAGAACTGTTCCAACCTGCCGTTGCCTAGCGTGGCTTATACCTATAACCTTTCTCATTTTTAAATTGGACCCGCGTTCAACAGTTGAACGTTAAATATGTAATATAATATAAACTCTGTAATCTTTTTTGTCTATAATCTTTTGGGAACCCGTAATAATAATAAAAATCCTAATAGAACATTCTAGATGAATACCTTCTTAATAGTATAAATGCTTTAAACGATTCCGTCTACACATGCGAACAGGATAGAATGCAGTGGTTAATTTTCTGCTGGGAACAATCGTCGTTTTGTAACGTGATCAGCATTACTCTAGTACTGGTTATAATATTTATTATCCAAACAGTTCCCGGCGACAGCCTTGTCAGCTCTGGTAACTTAAACGGTAAAAACAATCTAATAAACTGGTACATAGATAAACGGATCTTCCGAATAGGTGTACTTAGTTCTTTTTTATTTCCTAGAAAAATTGAACTTGAAATTGTCCGAGGGTGAATAGAAACTTTCTAGACAACCGTGCAGCATCCTAAGCTCCATGTAGATTACAATATCATCAGATGTTGTAGCCTAACGCGAGCCTATAGCTATTTTAAAGATGTAGCTTTTATTAGGGTTCTATTGTTTACAATTTGTTATCGTCGTCTTCCCTGTTATCATTCCACTATAGGGCATAGGTCTTCTCTCAAAATGAGAAAGATATTGTAAGGGTAAACAGTTCATATATACATATATTTATTACTGAACAACAAAAATCTGTGTCCGATGTTTGGTTCATAAGGAAAAACGATTCCTAGTCGCACAATGTATCTTATGCGAGATGGAATCATCAAGTTCCTCAATTAGCATCACCTTGTCGAGGGTCTGCGCTAGATTTACGAGCGGATGTCTATTTTTAATGCACTTCCTGATTTATCGTGACAACCGACCTCAACTGCACGTAGTCGGAAATGTGATTCTATGCGCTTAGCTCAACACAAGCGGAATGCGCTCAATGTGAGCCAATTTTCATTGTTTTTGAATTCGATCTCAAAAAGTCTGCAAATAGTGACGTTTGAAAACGATTGAATATTCCTGCTTCCCAAATGCGTATTATTCGAATATTTTATCATAATTGTTAAAGTTAATTGATCTCACAATGTGGAGGTGCCCTAATTCCGTTGATATTGTACAATGCAATTATAAAATATTTTTCAAATCGAATAAAATTATATAGTTTTATTATTAAGTTGATAAATTATTAAATATTGTGTACGCATTAAATTATTTATAAAATATACGTAAAATTGCGTAAGAAGTGATTTTGCTGTGTATATATTTTTAATGGTGTACTATTTTCGTATCTTGAGATAACTGTAAAGTGTTCACGTATTAAAGCAAGAAGTTCTACACAACATCTATAAGCCATTTTCATACGTAACGTCCTCAGTAATATCTTGGTACCATTCGTGTTCTTGAACGCGCGAACACCATAATGTCACAATACAAGTATTTCAATCATTGGATTGAAGATACGACGGAATTTTTATTTTTAATCTGGATTTTTTAATTTTCCATTAATATTCGGGAAACCTTATCAACGAATGAGCGAATGTTCCTTCAGTTATGATACTGGAATTACTAAATCTGTTCAATTTTTCATTTTCACTCCCAAGTTAAACTTCGATTCCATCTCACTTTTTTTCGTTTTGACACCATCTCTGAAGAAGGTATCATAGTAGGTATTATGCAAAGGTTTACGAACTGTCCTTGTAGCATCTCTTATACAAAATAGGTATGAAATATTTGCGTAAGGTTAAATTTCGCTTATCATTATAACAAATAAAACTCAATCTTAATCTTTTAAATCACAATCTTTTAAAGTTTTGTATTTATGCAATCCGTTGCAGTAATCCGCTTGTATAATTACTTAATTTTAGCCATGACATTATTTAATTATAAATTTTCATTACAGCCAATCATAATAAATTATATACAATAAAAACATTAACAGTGATTATGGCGTAATAGTTATGTCAAAATGTTCTTAATTTTAAAGCTTTGATTTTTTTAAAAGTATATCTCGGGGAGAGTACGTTGAATTTAATATAAAATAATTGTTTAATATTTATATTTGTAATTGAATGGAACGTCTTAATTTGTATTTATACGTATATTACGTATTACGTATTAATTTGCATTTAATTATGGAATATCTATTAAATTGCAGTTAAAAAATGATAAAACTATATAATTTGACATAATTAACCCTTGTTTCGTTCTACTGTTGGCAATGGGTCTCCTCTCAGCTTCAAACTATAGGCTGCCACGCTGAACGTCTCTTTAGTGGTAGACTTATATCCTGTATAATTACCATAATTACATATAGGTATAATAATTTTAGCATAACACCATATTAATATATAGATTAAAAAGACTTACCGGCAACATCACCATATTTTTCTCCGTAATAAGTTCTGAACAAAACACAAACCAATTTCATTTATGGAAACCATTTAAAAACAAGTTTTTTCATGGGATCTATTTACAATACTAAAAACTACTTTGCATGTAGTTCGTACGACTGTAACATTTGAATAGCACGTGTTCACCCGGTTACATTGACGACGTAAGAGCGGGCCATTGTGAATGTAATTGTATGCAATTATCACACGTATGTCGTTAGCATCAAGGACGGGTATAATGATGCGCATCCCGCATTGTTATCTTGACAGCGCTAAGATATGTTCTTGTATTGCATTTTTTGTTTACATAATTCCATATTAAAAGAAATTGTTGCAAATTCGTAACAACTATAGCCTATCTACGAAATATAGGCGTGACAAGGTTTCAAAAAATAATTGTGCAGTTATCTTAAATTTCTTAAACCATATACATACATACATTATGTATAATATGCAAAAAATTTAAATAATAAATACATGTGAGCGATAAACAAACAAAATACGCTATCGCTTATCACTAGACACACGCCGTGTTTCAGTCACTGAATCAGATTAAACAAACAATACACACGATTCACATCTCTATACATAAACCTTAAATATCATAGTTGTTTGCACTGCACTGTAGCCTTGTCGCTTTGCCGTTAATTTTTTATCTGTATTAGTACAGGCTTTGAAGTTAATTCAATTGTACAGTCGAGAGGCTTTATGGCAACTTATATAGATATTATGTAGAGTTGAAAACAGTTCTCCTTTCATATACGCGCCGCGATAATATTTTGCCGTTTTATTTTTCCTTCTAATGTATAATTTACCTTAATATGTAGTTACTTTGTAATTTTCTACATTTTAAAGGCACTAACCAAATAACGTAAATAAACCTTAATAAATGAAATTTAATTATTACTTGTTAATATTACCAGATACAGTGTATTTATTTACTAACATGTTAGATTTTACTATTGAATGTGCCGTGAACATATTTATAAATGATTAAATTATCTGCCAGCTTAACTTATGTTTCAACATAGCCCGACTAAGCAGTTCATGAAGAAGTATTAGAAGGATATTAACCAGCTATCCTGGAAAAATATGCGTAACTTAACCGGGTACATTATTTGGTCATTTCAGTCATTCTTATAGTATGGATAAGTCTCAAAAAACCTCAAAGTTTGTGATAAAAATTCCGATGTTTCCACTTACTTCAAGTAAACAGTTACAAGAAGTCGTATCCTTGCGATTACAGAATAAATATTGGCTATTCAAATATTTCTGTTTGTGACATCACTGAAAGTCAGCTGGTAATTACTTTTGTTCTCGATACTTCTTTTCCTTGTACCGTAGAAAAATACGTAGAAAATTTACCGCGGATTATATAATTATAACCAAATAATAAGACGTAATATTTTTGGATGTAAGATTTAACATTCGTAAAGATTTAAATCGTTAAAATTAAATATTTGATGAATGTATATTAAGAATGTATATTAAAATGTATATTAAGTACTTAGTGACAATTAGAAAATTTGTAAAATCGACAAAATTATTACGTACAAAATAGTTCATATAATTATAATATAATCAAATTCGTAATAATCATAATTCAATTCTATGGTCGGTGTGTAATAAGATTTAAAAACATATACAGAATTTAATATGTGGAATGTGATAAATAAAAGACGGAACGAAAAACATATTTATTTAACGACATAAATGCTACAGATAAAGTATGAGTTTTTAAATTTAAAAACGTTTTGAGCACTATGAGTTTAAGTATTGTTCAGGTTAAAACGGTTATTAAAATAGTCAATAAAGTCTAATAAGGACAAATATGTGGAGTTTAGAGGCAAATTTTCACAAACTGTTCTACTTAAATGACAGGTTTATAAACTGAACCCTTCGTTGCCAATCTGTTCAAATAATTCCGGAAAGCAGTTTTGATTTTTTGCCATATTTCTCAATCTATACTCGTGAGGTTTCAGAGATTAAGCATCTCAAAATTCTATAAAAATCTCGTGCCCAGTAATCGTATTTATAAATCCTTTATGTCAAAATGAACATACATATATGTACGTCTCAAACATATCTCATAAATTTTACATAACCCATTGAACTTATGTGATAAATTTTCCTTGTAAAGTATATTTTGAATTTATAATATGTTCATAAATAATACTGATATTTACTACATGGATATACCCGGCCGTAATATTTACCCAAAGCCGTATTTTACGTGCATCTTCATGTTATTCCGCTGCTAAACACTGAATCCTCCATCTGTAAATAAGAAAAAATAATATCTATTTTGTTGAATTTAATATCTCTTTTGTATTGATATTTATTTAGTAGAAATGACTTCCAGGTAAATAAAATTTAATAGTGAATTAAAAAAAAATATGACTGCCTCGATGGACGAATGGTACCAAGCGCGACTGCCGATTGGGGGGTCCTGGGTTCAAATCCCGGGTCGGGGTCCTATTACATTTTTCTGATTTAGAATTTCTAGTAGTGACTCGGAGTCTGGAATTGTGAACGGTATATGCATATGGCAATAAGCCCACCACCATGCGACTTATAAAAACGTAACTGGTGAAACGTGGGAGTGTACTACACTCTGCCTATCCGTTCGGGGATTACACGCGTGATGTTACTTTTTTTTAAAATATTTATCAAATATTTTTTTTAATTAATACGATCATTTTAAACGTTAACAAAATAGGTAACAATAAGAGGTATACGAAAGGAAATTTGTTAAAAGTTTCCTTTCTCATCGTAATAAAGCAACCATTTAAAGACATGACGTGGGTTACACTTCAGATAAGTTTTGAAGTATCAAAGACTAGTTGATAATGTGCATCAAATAAATTCAATAATTATTTTTTTACCTTTTGCACGCCGATGTCTGCGGTCCGTACCTCGACTGGCTGTCAGCTGAGCGGAGAGCGTACTGGGCTCGTACGAGTAGCTCGCACAGAGCACTGCTTGTGATTGCGTCTGCGCATAATGTTCTATTATTGCACCTTTGTGTATACAGGATGATGTCGTTTCCGCTATGTTTATCTGTTGTTATTTTTTCGCTTTTGTTCTGTTATAATTTAATAACTGTTACGTTTTTCACAGCGGTGTATTTTTGTAATACAATTTTATTTATACAGGTTGTTCTATTGATTAATGAAAATATTAAAATATTATATTGCGTAGCATCAGCATTGTATGTCCAGTGTAGGACACTCCCGTCCATCACCAGTTACGTTTATGTTTCACCATGGAATAGGGACTGAGGCTGTTGCCAACGATGGTGTATTAGAAAGTCACAATAGTAGTCGACCAGGAGATGGAACCTAAAACCTCACTTTTGCGACCACTCGACAAAAAGGTAGTCGAAAATGTATCACAACGTTACCTTTTACAACATTAGTTTTATTAAAAAAAAGTAGTTAGTAAATTAAGTTAATTGTCATACGTTAACTTGTAACAGTTGCTCGTGACCGTGATATAAATACATACATTTCTATCACTCTTTTCCACAATCAATTTGATTGTAAAACTTGTCTAGTCTATATTTAAATTTGTTGTTGTGACGTTAAAGTTACGCATTCATAATATTTATTTATTTGTCAGTAATGTGAAATGAGGTAGTCATATATTACTTTATAGAGTTAATTTTCTATTCATCATCATCATTACATTTCCGTCCACTGCTGGGGGTGTAAGGCAAATGAGCTCGATCTTCAGCTTTTCCTATCGGTTCTACCACAGATGTGTTTTTTTTTCGTTAAAAAAATTATAAAGAATTGTTAATGCTTTTCATTGATGTCGATTTATAATTATTGATATCAATTTCTAATGATTGAAAAAATAATTTTATTTTCACACAATTTAAAATTTCTTAACGTTTTTATAAACTTTTATTGTGTAGCCTTTTTTGTTGGATCATTTGCTCCAGTGATTCATAATGTTTGGATTCATAGAACATTAATGCGTAATATGAAAATTACCTAATAATTACTAATGACTAGTCCTTGAGGAACGGGAAATGATTTGACGTGGTTTTAATAATGACGCGTCTTGAACCGCAAAGCCTATGCAGTCAATGTTCAAGGTTACACTAACTTATTGTTACCTTTATCCTACATTAATGAGTAGTAACTGTAGTTAGTGGTATTAGCTATAGTTAGTCATATTAGTAGTAACGGAGTTCTGTACGTACCCTAGAAACAGAATTAATAAATATTTTTGGACTGGACCAACGAGGCAGTAATCTTTTAAAAAATACTGTTAGTCCATAGAAGAGTAGTAAGTATATTTCACGTAAAATATATTTAAAAAACACGCTGTATAAGCACCAAGCGTTGTACGAAAGGGGTTTAACTTTATCTTCGTTTTTCACACAATATAAGTAACCTTGTTATATGCGAAGATATGAATATAACGAGACGAAGGTTGACGGCCGAATTTCAATAAGAACTGTTGTTATTTTACTAACGATAGTTACTTAATACTTAACAATACTTAACAGTGTGGTTGTATATCATTTTTATTTCATCCACACGCCAGATTTCTTACGGGGCAGGCAGAGAGCGGCGCGTGCTAAATTGGTAGATACAGGAACATTATAACTTGCTACAACTTTAATGTATTTAAAACGCTTTATGATTATATTTAATGAATTATAATTAAATTCAACGCAAGATTGTCAATTAAGAAAGACATATACATTATTGACTATCACACTTGTATATTTTGGTTAAAAGAAACAATTAACGTTCACTTTCTTTCTTTCATTATTATTTCTTATTAATCACTATTATGTTTTCAACGATTGTTACATCTACAGCTTATTGCAGTTTTGTTTAATGTTATATTTCGCTAAATTGTTGTGTAACTATGGAATATAATTTATAAAAGTATTATTATATACCTATCATAAAAAATCAGCAACCCTTTCATCGTGCCACTGTTGGACATAAGTCTCTTCTCAGAATGTGAGGAGGTCGTGCTCCCCAGACCAAGTTGCCAGAATTTACCCACCGTAGAGTATCTACATTATGACGAACAACACCTGAAAAAGCTTTTGAAAATAATAAAAAACAGTTATATTTATTTTTCTCATAAAAAAAACCTAAGTTTAAATGGTAAACATTCAAACTCTTATCTATGTTAATTGTTATAGGGGCGAAATATGGGTTATGTACATATACCGCTCGTATATAACTTAGACAGATATTTGCTAAATATTTTGCCTAGCTATTTATTAAAAATATTTGCTAGAACTTTGCCGGGTAGAAATACTTAGTCTGCGTCCACCCCTAACGGGAAATGGGCGCGGCAATATTTATATATTTAAATATAAATTCATGTCTTATATATATCTAAATATAATCTTAAAACTATGTTGTATTTTATGTGTTATAAGTGCTATAGTAATTAATTACGTGATAGAATTAAGAAACATATGTAACCATGAGCACGAGACATGTATGTACAGGCAAAATGATTTAAATCTATATCGTCAAACAATATCTCAACCCCTTGTGAAACGAGAGCGTACTACACTCTTCCGCCTACCCTTTCGGGGATATACAGGCATGACGTCTCTGCCAGCCAAAGTTATCGGACGAGGCTCAGCCTGCAAATATGTATAATTCCTAATTCATCAGTGCTAATGTATCAAAGACGAACTTAGCGATGTAATCACACATCATTCCTCTCGTAAACAAACACCTTGAACACAGCGCTGACGTCACGCCGCTCGTTCGAACTTCAACAGATCGTGACATTCAAGTACTTGGGACATTCGAACTGGGTGACATTTAGCTCAGCACATGTCCCGCGATAAACATTGTTGAACGTTTATCGTGTTTACATGTTTTTCTGGCGTTCGTGTTTAGAGTAATAAAACCACGCTCGTAGCAGCCTATAGATGGAGGAAATATACACTGCATGGAGTAATATAATAGATTGATGAAAGGGTTCAGCTATGAATAAAGTTAGATTGAAAGACCATGTTTTTGTTCCATTGTTGGAAACGGGTGTCGTCTGTATGATAATGGTTCAGAATGTAGTCTGTCAGACTAACAATGAATGAAACAATGAAAATATAATATTGTTTTTAGCCGAAATTATTATGAATGGTCTTTATGTTGTATCAGACCTGTTTGCTTGGCCGGGAGAAATATTTATTATGTTGAACATTGAACGTTAATATTAACAAAATGTTTCGTAACATACAATAATTTGTTTACATGTATGTATGTGTATAATTATGTAGTAAATATATGTAATGTGATCATTAATTTATGGGGCCTCGTATGAAGTTCTCTTATTACAAATTTATTTTGACAACTATGTTACATATAAAAAAGTCAAAACCTTTATTACTATCCATTAATAATTATTGAAAAAAAAATTTAAAGTTATTGAAAACATTTGAAAAAAAAAATTGATTTTAAAATTAATATCCATTTTTTAAATTTCCAGGATCGTGGTGTACAGAAAACGTCAAGGGTATATACAGCTGTCTACTGAAGAAGATGTGAAGCTGCTACCCCGTAGGCCTTTCACCGAGCTGAGGAGCCTCAACGGAGCATCGAACCCGAGACAGCGGTGAACCAAACTACCTCCCCTACTACTTGTACAACTGAAAACGCGAATCGCGGTCGAGAAAGCTATTAGTATTTATAGTGTAATTGTAGTTAAATATCGTTCCGTTTTTGAGATTCGATTTTGTTGTTTTCTACATTAAAAAAAATCGTTTCGTTTGCCAATACTCTTCGTATTAGTTAATGTCTAGGTGTTTGAACGGAAACTATTCGATTCATTGCTTATTTGACTGTTGAATAGCGAGAGTTAGCAGCGACTGAGCCAATACGTTATCGCTTTTGTACTCGTTCAATGTAAATGAATGACTATATTTATGCAGAATTGCTCAACTCATAAAATACACACATCGCACACGATATGTGTTCGCCAAAACTCGATTCAAACACGATTCTTTCGCGTTCTGTTTGATAAATAAATCGCGATGTAGAACAAATGGTAGGGTGTTAGTTTGACGAATCAAAAGTATGGATAAATGACTTTATTTTCATTAGTTTTCAATTAAAAAGACAGATACGTAAACAAAGGTAAAATCGACTTTTTTATATATCGATAACTCGAAATGTATCGTTAGCATTATATGGTTTCTATATAATGCACGTCTTTAAGATGGAAAATATTTAGGCGAATTTTTTTTAAATTAAATGAAAATGAAGCTATTCATTCTAAACAATAATATATCACTCGTACAAATATATATAGATATGTATATACTTGTTACAAATATTAGTCTAATTGATATTTATATCCGACAATATATGGAAATACTCTACGGTAGAACACACACGACGCAATGAATGAACGAATGAAACAAAAAAAATCCGAATGAAGAACTTGTTTTTAATGTCACTTAAAAATAACAAATCTCTATACCGTAAATGGAATAATTTTTATATCTTTAAATATGCGTGTGACATACACAGAAAAGCCAAAATAATATTTAGTTCCAAAAACCATCTAAAAAATACCTTAATCTCGTACTTAAGAAACACTACTGTTTGTTGATTTTTTTTCAAACGGCGTCGCGTGTAAACGGCCTTATTGTTGGATTTAAAAAAACATGGAGTTTGTAAAATACCAGTTTATAAAGCGCTGTGAATGGAATAAGCTCTGTATGTAAAGCTAGTTTAAGGTTATTTTCGTTTGTATAGATTAGTGGTATGATGTGTATAAAGTGGTAAATCGGCTTATGTGAATAATGTCTAAGTTGACTAATTATTATAACCTCGAAAATTTGCCGCGTATGTCAAGTCTATGGACTTTGGTTTTTCCTTCCTCACAAACACTTTCAAAAACATCTACAATGGCTTATTCAATTTATAAGACAGTTACGTCTTGGTTGCGACATCATAAGCTTGCTATGCCAAGCTTATTATATACTCTGTATTAAAAAAGAAACCCAGCCAGATTGAGTCGTTAATAAACACGGGTGTAAAATTTTACCAGAATTTAATGTTATAATACTAATAAAATGATAATATAAGCAACTTCAGTTTATAAATATACATTATCGTATACGAATTTATTAACAAAGCCAAATTAAGTTCCCTGTTCTATGATAATGGTAATTCCTTAATTAAATAGGTGAAGGAATATAGTAGATGACATTTTGACTAATAGCTATAGCAATAGAGAAACCTAGACATTATAAACTTTGACGGATATATCAGTTAACATGTAACATGAACTATTGTATGCCCTCGATACAAACAGTCATAAGTTTGTTGGAGCGTCCGCTCTAAGTCGTATCCTATGAAGCTGTATATAAAGCTCAATTTCGTTTCTCGTCGATAACTCAAAATGGCGGTGAGAAGTCACATTTTTTGGCCGTCGTAATGTTTGCCGTTAGCTTGGTTTTATAAATACTTGTTTTTTATTTTGTTTTATGTAAGGTAACTTAATAATTGTGCACATTTATGAATAATGTGTTTTTCATATATTCAATCGTGGTCTTATACACGAATAAATATAACAGATATTGTTACACCAAAGATGGCATGATTATTGCAGAAGATTAAACATCACTCAATCAAAATCCTAAGAAACATCGCTAAGGATTAAAAGTATTTGGGGACATATACAATGAAATAACATTTCCCTAATGGAATTTTTATTGCATTATAATAATTTTATAAACTTGTCTGTCTGTGTTTGTTGATATCACGTCATGGTAGGCAAAGTGCGTTTTTCGTTTTTATATCATGGGAATCGAAATCAACATAACATAGGCTTTCAGGGCTGAGTATTTATATTAATAACCTTAAAACTACGCAATGACCATCACGGAATCTTTCTGAAACGCGTCAAACATGTAATTGAACTGATTAACATTGTCGTATGTACAATATACCTACTGCTGGCTTGTAGACCGCGTGTAATGTACTAAATTTGGGTAAATGAAGTGTAATAATGAATTATACGTAGCAGAAAGAGGATAGTAATGAAATCGTTCAGTAAGATCTTTATTGATGTCAACAGGCGTCTAAATTCTTATGAACTAAAACAGCAAAAAAAATAATAGGTAATGTAGGTATACGTCAGCAGATTCTAGATAGCGTTTTCGATCATTTTACTTTGAAAGTATAGTGAGATTCTATGTATCTTTCTCCTAATTATCAATTTCACTAATCTCGATATTCCACACTAAACAAGTCGATATTAAACAAAAATCGATACAGGATAAAATACTGAAGAAGAACGGATTCTTCTATTATTTATTCTAGTTCAGAATTATCATAATAGCTGTGTCTTAGTAATTTTTAATTTATACCCCTTTACAAAACGCACTGCTGGGCAGTTTCCCCTAAGAGGGTGGAAAAGTATAGGGTGTAAAAATATCGTCCTAATTAAAGGACTGACGAGCCAAAGTCCTATTTGTATATTTATTTAGTTGTTTATATAATTCAGTTCCTCTAAATATGTAAAAAAGTTCCGCATCCATGTAACACATATCACCAACACCATACATGTTATTTTAATATTAGTTGAAAATGCGTAAAATAATTTGCGTCTTAAATACCATTGTAATACAAATATGCAACTTGACTTTAAACAAAAGTTATTGAAAACAATGTTAAATTACATCAGAGGTTACTATCCGAAAATTCATTGGTACTGAATTTAGTTAATTGTCAATTTGTTACATTTCGTCATTACGATATATGATGGTATACACCATTATGCAATATGGCGCCCAAACTTTGAACAAAGAACTAACAATACGTTTCGCGCCAAAACGAGACATACTGGATTATTGACTTTGATAGTTAATAATTCTGTTACTAATACAGTCCTTACAGTAAAGTACCATTGTTCATTCTATTGTTACGTTTTTTAAGGCGCGGTAGGCAGAATGCATTGATACAAACGTTTCATCTTAGCATGAAAGCCTGTTACAGAGTTCAAGATTCTAATTTTATTTGTTATAAGGGTCATTAGCTTGCAGTTACCTACGCGATAGTTTGTATGCCGTTTTCCGTGAGTTCAAGCTAATATTTTAGTGTGTAGAACTGTGATCAGTTCCCACTGGTTTCCGGAACTTGATATCTCAGTCTGCACCACTGCAGATTGTATAAAACAAATTGTAGCCCGCTATAGCAGCATATAAGCAGGTAAACAAAATTATAGAATTCTTACTAGAACTGTTTAAAACCGAATGGATGAAAATACCATAAATAGAAAAAATAACTTGTGAAATCGGAAATAATGCAAATAATTTTGTAATCTTCCGTCTAATTATTTTACAGATATTATAAACGCTAACGCATGACATTTTAATTTTTAAATTTTATTTAGAGCAATGTGTCAATAGTCAAAGTGACTGTTATAAGTATAATTTAGGTATTAACAAAGAGTATTATTAGATTAGTTGTTAATAATAGTTTTAAGTAGAAAATTTTGTTTTTTATTCCGTTCTTTTTGTAAATAGGTTTGGTTGTCTTACATTGCTTGCATTTATTGAGATCAAAATGTGATTTCTTATACGCCATATTGAAGAAATTATGATTATCATATATTATATATTGTATAGGATCTAAAATGCAATGTATCAATATTTTTTATCAATATTTATTTGTAATTTTGTGACCTATGAATGGAATAAAAGTTGTTAAAAATTCGACTTGACATGGTTTTCTTTATTTCATACTTTCATACATACACCATTTCGTTTTTAATTTGAACTGGATTATGCGGAATACCTGTTTATTGGTAAAAGGGCGTCCAATAATTACGTAAGGTGATATTGGAGTTTTTTGACTCCTCCCCCTCTCCTACTAGTGAGATTTTGTTTTCTTTGTATGTTTTATCCAGAAGAAAACGGTATAAATTGATTTTATCAAAGGCTTTAGTAACATTTGTTTCGTTGTTATTGAAATAACAATGATTTTTTGTTTATCGTGATTCGAGGAAACACCGCATTGTTCCTTTTCCTTCCAACTTTAGAGATACCAGTCCAGCAATATCACGTAGAGTATCACTAGCAAAATGTTGGTTAACAGACTGCACACACTTTAGAGAACATTATGGCGGATTTAATTTGTGCAGATGTCCTTGCGATTATATCCTTCACGCACATGCACGTAACTTGGACATTTTGTTTCTTGTGCATTTTAAGACGAGACTGATATCAAACAATAGTAGATACAATAAAAGGGTTAATAATAATTATATTAATGTATTTGTATGACTCTTTAATTTAACTGTCTGGGATGCAAAACCCCAGACAGCTAAATAAGAAAGCTGCAATATATACCACTAGGTGATGGCCTATTACGCAACTATTACGGAATTAATGAGTTGATTTATAAATATAGAATCAGCAAAACAAATTTTCTTGATAAAGTGTATGAAAATTTTCAATATATGTAGAACAATGACGATTTGTTTGAATGCAAAGTCAGTGCACGAATTGCGAAGTTTAAGCACTTTTAGACAAAACGTATACTCAGCATCGTGCCAGATGTGAAGTAAAAACAGTAACTAGAAATACTACAATGTACATATACGTATTGATACAGTTCGTTTTAATACATTCGTTACATATAAATGACACTGCGAGCAAAATTAA
This sequence comes from Parelbella ahira ahira, assembly GCA_018244795.1. Lineage (NCBI taxonomy): Eukaryota > Metazoa > Arthropoda > Insecta > Lepidoptera > Hesperiidae > Parelbella > Parelbella ahira. The sequence goes on from DWME01000898.1 coordinate 17,276, forward strand.
AACAATTTTTAACGAGTATAAGTGTTTGAGAACTACGCGATGTACGAATTTGGATGGTAACAATAATAAAATTAGAGTACAGTTGGAGAACTTCGCGGAGAACACGTTTAAATTTTTAGAGAAAACGGAAAAGTTTAGTGAATATTTAAAATATGCTAACGTCAGTGTTTGTGATAGAAGTGAAGGTGAGAATGTTGAGTATAAAAAGAAGCACATATTAAACGGGTTTTTGGTACACGAAGATGTTCCTGAATGGCATTGGGATGAATTTAAAGTAAGTTTTGAAGACATTGAAGATATTTTCTTTTATTATACTACAGAAAGTCTGACAAATAACAAAGATTCCACTGATAAGAACATTATTAATAATTGTCCTAAAATAATAAGAGATCCATTACAGATTAGATATTCATTGGGTATTATTGTAGGGATTAATTAAATATTATCGTATTTAATGAAAAATAAAAAAAAGTCGTAAACTCTACGTCGTGCTCTACTCTTAATATAATTATTTCCATTACACTCCAGTCCGTCTACAACAAGGTGTACCAGTCCCGGTCCCATGAGCTGTCAGCAGTGACAGCATGGCTGGACAACCTCAAACGCGTGGCACGGCACAACAGGGAGTACTTAGCTGGGAAACAGAGTTACTCATTGCATCTCAACCTTTTCGGAGATTGGGTGAGGTTCATAAATTTGTAGTAACAAGCGCAACATCACGCCTGTCATCCCCGAAGAAGTAGGCAGAGGAGTGTAGTAAATGTACGATTAACACTATCTGTTTGTATCTTCCAAGTAATAACATAATTGTAATTTAAGTAAAACCAAACTTTTTTTTCGAAGCGAAATCCAAATACTTTGTAACGTTAAACTTGTTTTCGATTCACATATGTACATTTACAAAATGTGTTTCATTAGTTTTGGATAGGTACATTTAGATACAAGCACATTGTTAAACCTTCGGTTGTGAGTGCCTCGCAGGCCGTTGTAGTTCTGGACAAAAAAACGCTGAAACAAACTTTTCAATACAATCATAGAAGTAGATTTAGCCTTTTTTAACTCGTTCCAGTCATTAGCAACATATATGAGCCGATTATTAAAACTGATAAAGACAGTGCCATTGTTCGACCCGGCTCACGACCCCAGCAGAACAACGTATGAAGACAAACTTCATCTCCATATACCGAGACAGGTATGTGGATCAAGGTTTTGTTAAGTCGGAACTAATTTCTTACAGTGATTTCATTCCTATTACAGGCAAAAGTGTAATAATACCTATGGAGATCAGTGTTTCCGACAGTGACATATTCAGTCTTATCTAGTGGGCTAATTTAAGGTATTTCCAATTCCATCTGTTTGCTGGCAGTGGTAAGACCTAAATAACTACCCACGTAAACAAAGAACAATTACTTTAAGTATCATCATCATCAGCCTACTCCCGTCCACTGCTGAACATAGGCCTCTCCAATATCACGCGACTGAGCTCGATATTTAGCTTTTCGCACCTAACCGTTTCCAGACATTTTGGGTATATCGTCACTCCACCTAGCAGGTGGGTCCTAGGTTTACTTTAAGTATACATTACAAAAAATCTGATATGATGTCCGCTTGATAGGAGTTTCATAATGCAGGTAAACTGGCGGTCCAAAGGTTTCAATCCTCGTCGCGAGGAGCAATGGCAGTGCGGCGCTTGCTACGCCTTCGCGGTGGCACACGCCTTGCAGGCTCAGCTCTACAAAAAGCACAGGATATGGGGCGAGTTGAGGTGAGAAATCTGATCTTTCACGTGCAGCTACAGCATCTTGGCTTACATAGATCTTTTCTTGTTACACTGTTTGCTTGCCATATCTTTTAACTTGTTGATTAGTGGTGCTATATGAGTAGGTGTAGCTATGATGTTTTCGAATCCTACATATAAGGTTTTGTCGCCTTCAAACATACATTTATCACAATTTTTGTGTATAAAACTAAATGCTTTATTTGACTATTAAGAAATTAGACATTTTTGGAGTATAACAATTTCTGGTCTCTTTTATATCCCTTGCATGTGCTGCGGCAGTCCACAGCAGATAGTCGACTGCAGCACTAGAGACGGTAACCTGGGCTGCGATGGAGGATCCCTCCAGGGTGCGCTGCGGTATGCCGCTCGAGCTGGTTTAATTATGGAGTCAGAGTATCCTTACATAGGAATGGTGGGTAGAATTACCTTAAATGCTTCTTAATCTCCGTAGCTGGAAATCGTGGAAATCATCTACGCTCTTCTGCTTACCCTTTACATAAAATTAAGGTGTAAAGCTATGATCTTATTAGAAGTGTTTCAGCTCACATGAAGTCTCAACTAACAAACTATTTTATTACAAATACAAAGATGTATTCAAACTAGCTCGGTGTTAGTAGGTCGTATAAATGTAAGTAATGCTGAGTATCTAATTTCTAGAAAGGTTTTTGCCGCTACAACAAATTGCTGGTAGCAGCGAGACCTCGGCGCTGGGCCACGTTGCCAGCTGGTGATGAGCAGGCTATAGAACGAGCCCTGGCCACAATAGGACCCCTTGCTGTTGCTGTGAACGCTGCACCTTTTACTTTCCAACTTTACAGGTAGATATGCCACTAAATGCAGATATTGGTTGCATATTGAGAACGAACAGTTTTGTCTCATCAGTATTTGCCTGCTTGTCATATTGTGGTAATACTATCACGTTTACAGGATAGGAAAACAACATCGACTACCAAATTTCTCTATTCATACAGACTTGACGCGCTTCTTCTATATTTATCACCTTATTTATATAGGCAAATAAAAAGAAGTCAACTAGTAAATACAAGTATAAATATGTGCAGTGCCCTGTAGAGGTGAGAGTTGCGCAGTTAGTGTTTCTTCTAGCGGTAAAAGTTATAACTAATATTTAATGTACTTTATATTTTTGATCAAATATTTGCTTAAATAACATGATTTGTATTACACGGTGTTTATATTGATACAATTGTATATATTTTAATTTTTTTTATTGATGTAAGTAAATTCTCATCAAATCATCGCCAAATTACTAATCACATATCTGATGAAATATTTTTTCTCAATCTCATAGGCCATTATCAGGCCTATTAGGATAGTCAGGAATCAGGCGCGCGTATATGAAGAGAGTGATGGATGCAGAACAAGGATAAAGATAGATATTTAGCACTCGGTGCTCTGCCTACTTTGTAAGGGACCCGGCGGGAAAATATGTGTATACATATGTATGTTTCCTTTTCTAGGAGTGGTATATACGACGATCCTTTCTGCACGCCTTGGAAACTAAACCACGCCATGTTGCTCGTGGGTTACACGCAGGACTACTGGGTTTTGCTGAACTGGTGGGGACGCCAGTGGGGAGAGGATGGCTACATACGGTAAACACTATCAGTCCACGGATTATCACTCCTCAATGTCTATTTAAGTATTATTTTTTAATTATCATCTGAGTCTAACATTTGTACCTATATTATAAATGCATCTTTATCACTAGTTACTTTAAATGAGTCTCCGAGAATTAGAATGTTTTTCTTTTTAATACATAAATTTATAGTCAAAAATATAATTAAGTAATACATGATTTTTGTGATTTTTATATAAAAAACTCACTTTTTCAGTATCCGGCGCGGCTTCAACAGATGCGGCGTAGCTAATATGGCGACTTATGTTGAACTTTAAATTAAAAATATATAATACCCTATTTTCTGTTTTACTTTTCACACCTTGGTCAATATAGCTCCATGAGATAAGATCACTGCATTAAGCGACATATCAATACCAATAAATAAGAACGCTTGGTTAATATAATATCTAATGTTGAGACGAAGTTCAATAAAAAAATTATAAAAATACATTTGATTTTTTTCAATTCTGTTGATTTATAACAACTAGATTAAATTATTTCACTAAATGTTACGCTTGGTCCATTAATGATTACAAATCTGTGAAATATATGAAGAAAGAGTTTACTTATTTATTTATGATCAGTACGCTGGTTTTTAGTTCACATATGTCGTACCATATAGCGAGTCCTACCGGGGGAATTGGGATGCTAAGCATCAGTTTAATAAGAACTAACTGTTGACTACTTTGTTGAAATACCATTTAATTATTTATCAATGACAATAAAACTGCTTGCTACAAAAGTTATTTAAAAAATACGACACTAATGCAAATAAAATTAAATTTCCGTCTAAATAATTATAATTCCCCAAAAAAAGCTCGTAACATCCAGATAAGTGCGAGCAGGAAATTAAACGATAACGGAAATTTCCTCATGTCAAACATTTATTGAATATTGTGATTCATTTGAAATTGAAACGAAACGAATAATATTTACAAATACGTTATGTTTTTTTTTTCCTAATGATTAAACTCGTCAGATTGTTTAAGTTTTATAACATTTTTTAAAATATATTCTAAAGTATTAATTACATGCATATTGTAATAATCTTAATCATAAGTAGTGTAAACTATGCTTGCTTGGAATACTGTTCTTGTCAGCATGTGAACAATGTCTTGTCCTCGCATATAGAAATGCAATAACAGATGCATTTCATGTCTGCTTTAACAGAAAATATGAGCAGCTTTAGCATAATTGTACGGTATTTTACCAAATTACAAAAGATGAGATAGAAATACCGTTAGTTTTTGGTAAGTTATGTGAAATAAAATTCTTTTCTAGTAAAACCGCGTAAACAGGGATTATAAATAAGTCTATAGTCGACTGCTCTGGTCAAATGCGGGTTGCGAACTTCACACGTCTTTGAGAACGTTATGGAGAACTCCACCACTAAACTACGTATACTTTTCTAAATAATTCAGACCTACTTTTTTATTGTATGTCATATTAGAACCCTGGAGCATTCTAAAGTAATTTGGAATAAAACTGTCCAACACGTCTAATTGAAATCGGCTGCGAGGTGAATTTTTTAACAACTTGTCAGCGCTTCGGGCTTACTGAATTTAAAACGGGACTGAGCGGGGTTGGCGAAACATGTCTGTTGAAAATTTTTCCAATTAATTTTTATTTTTGCATTAAACTTTCTATTGACACATTGTATCTATTATTATCGAATTATAATTAGTATTGTCAAATTATATTTATTATGTCGCATCATATTTTCATTCTCGCGTTACATTTTTTGTGTTTCATTTATACCTAATATAAATGTTTTGATATAATATCGGCGGAGTTACTGTGGATCGCCCTACGACATGTTGGAGCAAGACCTTAACAAGGCAGGTGGTAGCGATTGGATGAGATATGTGGTGAAAGGATTCCCGTCGGGAATTACAGGCGTGATGTTACACTTTTTTACAGTAGTTAAAAATATCACAAGGGGTGGCAGTTTTCGAAGGATTTCAATTTTATTTTGTAATCATAATAAAAATTCTGAATTTTTTTTCTTTGTTTTCTTCGAGTAGTCGTGGGCAGACCCACTCTCAGGTGCTCGCTTATCGTGCAGTTTTGTGGCACATTGTATTTAAAATTTTATTTTATAAATGAAAAAAAATATTATTTAAGTATTAAATAGTTCAAATTTCACTCAACGCCTTAGACATTCTGTGGCATTGTACCATTACATATAAAATTAACGGGTTTGGTCGTACATCGTATTGCAATTTTAGTCATTGTACTATTTACACTACAAAATATTGAAATTTTTATGAAAAAAAATGAAATGCTTTATCCTTTAGATGTATACCTATTTTTGTAATATAATTAGTAACCAGGGTTGTCTACTTACGTATTTATATTGTAGTGCAAGATGTATAAATTATATTACTTTATTTGAAAATTTCAATTCAACATCATCATCAGGTTATCTCAGTCCACTGCTGGACTTAGTCCTTCGCGAATGAGCACCATCGTGACCCGTCCTCGGCTTGCCACATCCGCTTCTAAAATGTCTATTATTTGATTATACCGTCGATGTATTTTTTCAACATCAAGCGTTTAAATAATAAAATTCATTGGCAGCCCTAATTTCACACTTAGAAAGTTTATCGTCGTCTAAAATGTTGCTTTTCGACGGGAATGCGAAATTCGGATGAATTTTTATTTTGTTTCACAATCTGAATTTAACGGACCTAATGTCAGATGCTAACCATAAACTGAAAATATATTTTTTGTGCTCACTAGAACACATCTAAAGCGACTATTGAATCTACAGTGTTTGTTCAAGAATATTGGTTCTTATGTTCTGGTATGGCACAAGGAAGCGTAGCGTTCGAATATTTGTTATAGGTGTTCGCAGAATTCCATAAAAAAGTTTCTGTGCCCGATTTCTCACAATTTTTTTTAATAATCTGTATATTATTGTCCATGTGTTTTATAATTATTTATTTCATTGTATGTCATATATGTATATTTATTATGTTTAGTATCGTAGTTTTTTAATGTTACCACCTACTGCCAATTTTTCACAATCTCCAAGGGTTGACTGGTAGAGAATGCCACCGGGCATTAAGTTCGCCTTTTGGATAAACTACTGACAATGTTAGGTAATATAGTGAAGCATAAATAAATACGGTTCCATTTTTGTGAAGGTTTAATTTAAATGTATAATTACGGTGGAATGAAGTGGATAAAATACCGGTTTTAATTGAGAGATAATAAACGCGTTGAATTTATTTTAACATAACATAATTTAACTTGTTTTCAGTATAGTTCAATTGTATTAATTAACCACATAATTGTACCAAATTATACATGTGAACATGTTATTAACTGTGCATGTTTTTTAACCGAATTAAATTATAGTTTATCTGTTTTTTTGTCTCCCCGCCTTTGTTCCCGGAAGGGGTAGACAGGAAGTGGTGATAATAATGATGTAAACCTTTACATATCCGTCAACAGCGAAAACGTGGCAAGATGTAAAGAAAAAAAAAACAATTGTACTATTTAATTCTATTAAACTAAAGTTTCACTATTCTTCCGAAGTCATAAGAAATACATGTAAGGAAAAAAAGTAAAAAAGCATTGACACATCATTATCGTTACGTTTTTTATACCGCCTGCCTACAACTCTCTAAATGTGCTATATTAAATGGAACTATTTTTTAATAGTAAACTGGTTCTCATAGTATATTTCTCGGCGTCTTAGTTTATGTTTACATATACAGACTAACATGTTACTGAACTTGTATATAAATGTGGAAATATTAGTTTGGACTTTGTTTAAATTATTTATTTGTTATAAATCGAGTTATAGTTTTGTATAAACAAATACAGTACAAATAACTACTTCTTACTGACTGCCTCGCTGGTCGTTACAAGCTGATCGTGAGCTCCTGGCTTCCATACCCGGATCGATTAGATTTTCTAATCTAGGTTCTAGCAGGTCAGCGTTTGGCTCTGTACCCAGTTCATATACTCGCCGATAGTATCTAGGTTTATCACCACCACCATGATGGGGCGTAGACATAACTGATGAAACGTGGGAGTTTACTACACGTACCTGTCTGCCCCTTCGGGAATTACAGGCGACGTGTCTAGTTTTTGATTTTAATATTATTTGATGAGGTATCCTTTGTTCCGATGCTGCCCATTTCAAAGTGTAAATTGTTCCTAGGATAAAACATATGTGTCTAGAAAAGATGTAGGTAACTATTCATTCTTATCTCAAAGAGTCTCAGTTTATATATTTTGTAGAACAGAGGTCTTCAACGCGTTCCACTCTTTAGTTTCGAGATAAGAAACTTGAAACAAATAGTTTAACTGCCGAGCTAATGAGATAACACAGCCGTAAGCACATGTTGTACCAATTATACATAGATATTGAGTCCTATATTGCAAATAAAGTTATGCAGTTCGAATGTTGAAGGATGCCTTTGCCGATGGACATCAAGACACTTTTATCGTGACCAAATAGGTCAGGTACCGGCTAATGGGAGAATCAGCAGTCTCTAAAACGTATAACGGGTATAAAGAGACTGATTATTGTAGAAGAGGCACGGCAGGTCTGAAGGATAGAAATATTTGGCACTCGGTTCTTTCTCCTATTCCGGATCTGATCTGACGTTATGCTGTTGTCTTAATAGGTTCTTTATTTAGACATCCTTACAAGTTCTTATCTTTGTCTTGTTTGTGGAATCGCTGCGACCCAGTGAACAAAAACTTAGCAAGTCTTAGTAGCTTATTGTCATTCGTTACTTAACTCACCACGCGTGGGAACAGAATTATTAAAACATGGAACATCAGCACTTATTACTTTAGTATTGTTTCAAATTATAATTTCCTCATTGGCCACGATTTGGTTGTAATAAAAACGGCTTCATTGCTTTTGATGGTGTTCTTATAGCCTGAACACTGGATTGGTTACGACTGAATCATTAATGCAGAAAGTTAGAAATAGCTGAAAATGATAATTGTATTGGAAAATTCCGTTACTGTAGGTAATGAATAAGCATTTAAAACGTAATAATTTTTTATTACTTATTTTATATAGTAATCTCAAATAATGGTCTTGTTATACAGAAGTCGTGACATGGGTTTTAAAAATCACAAACTTAGCACAGGAAACGACGGAGAGACAAAATTAATAAAAATATTTAAGCTGCTGTAGTACACCTGCTGATATAATGTTTTGGATTTAGGATGGTTACTGGAAACTCTATTAACTTGAGATTTCTGAACCTTTGAGTTTTCTTTGAAATCGAGATTGCAATCCTAATAAATCGCCAGACATTAAATAAATTAACTAAATAGGTCATTTAAAATTTGGTGACTAAAATAATCACATAACTTAAATATGTATATCTAACTTTAATACTCCCGCGGCAACGTCCTACTATTTTAGATATATATGAATGGTTTCTTACAGGTAGGTATATCGCGTACGGATATAATTTAACTTTGGTTTAATTTTATTTCATCATCTTCCTTCACCAAACACATTTCTTTATGTCTTATAACATCTTTGATTTCATCCTCGATTTGTTGCAAAGTCTTATCTTTCGTTTCATTCAGTATAAAATATAAAACAGCTAAAGATATTAGTAACGTTAGTCCAAAAATAGCATAAGTACCATGCACACCAGTTTTGGCCATCATTACAGGTATGCATTTTAGTACAACAGCATACAGTATAGTAAACAGTACTCCGGATATACAAGAACCTACTCCTCTATGTTCCAATGGATAAATTTCTCCGGAAATAGTAAAACAAATGGGTAATATTCCTAAATTGGTTATAAAAGTATTGATAATAATGAAACTAGGAGGCAACCAGATGAAAAAACCCCCAACGTAATCATTTGTAATTGAAAATATTGACAAACTTATTATAAACATCATTACAACTGAACACAAGCCAAATGAAAATAAAATGGTACGTCTTTTATAACGTGTTATAATGAAACAAGAACACCAGAGTGCTACCAATGTTAATATGTCACTTCCTATTGAACAGTATACAGCTGTTGATTTATCTTTTAGTATTTCACTCATAATCTGAACCATATAAGCGATATTGTAGTACCTTCCACACGATTCAGTAGTTATTGTCAGTATAGTCGCGATTAAAAACGGCTTTCGAAAATGCTTACTGGTCAATTTCTTCCAAATTCTGTTTACAATATTTGTTTGACGATTCTCTTTCCGTATTTCAGTTTGCGCTGTTATCATGTCCTCCAGATCCTTTTGACACCATGATGATTTTCCAAACAGCCACGTATGAGATTTGTCACACTCTTCAAATTTGCCTTTCAAAGCCAAATAAGGTGGACTTTCCGGCCACGCATAAGTCAAAACAATAGCTAAAATATTAGATATTGCTCCAATTAGAGCTATCTGTTTCCATGTACAAAGCACTATCAAAAAATGACAAACTAATGACCCCAGGGCAACTGCGCTTTTCTTGACAGATATAAAATAGCCTCGACGCTTGGGATCAGAATATTCGGCTATAATTATTGATGTTATGTATACTCCACAGAGCGACAGCCCTTGAATAAGACGGGCAATGTACAGATGAATAATATTCGTTGCAAAATAGAAGATTATAAATCCTATAACAACAACAATATTGATAGCGTAATGCGCGGCCTTTCTTCCAAATTTTTGCATAATTCCTGGAATAATAGTGAATCCAACTACACCAGTGATTCCTTGGCAAGCAGCTGAAAAGAGATGGGTGCTGATGAAATAAATGGAATTATTGTGGAAGTACTTTCCCATATTAGCAGTAACAACGACAATATGGACATGAATACAAATTGAAATTTTATACTAATGTATCGTACTAATAAATTAGCCGTAATTTGAACTTTAAATTAACAAGTGACTATAGCAACGATAATGCCTGATGTTCCTATGCCTTATGATTAGTGTTCATTAGTTTTTAGGCAGGGGTCTGTCATAAGAGATTGACTAAATAGTTAACCCATTCACCGTTTTATTGTTTTACTGTCGGACAAGAATATTTTTACAGGATGAAAGGTCTGCAGTCTATCGCACTGCGGTGTAGTTTAGCGCATTTCACAAAGACCTCTTGATAATAAAATATTTTTTGTGTTAAAATGAAAATTAGTAATTCATAAGTCGAATAATTGAACGCGTTTCGAGTTTCGTTGAATTGTTCTGAAGCCGTGTTACTTACCGATCCAGGAAGCATCATTCGGCGTTGCTTTAATATCAGAGTCTGGAGATAAAATAGCTGGGTTGAGAACAGAAGGGAACGTCAGCATGAAGCCAATTCCGAGGCAGTGAAGATAATCAGAGAACAAAATTATACACTAGAAAGGCAACGAAAAAGGAATTAGACACATTTGTACCAATATTATTCTTATTCTTAATTTATATGTCCCAGAATGTCCAGCTCGAGTTTTTCTTTATTTGTTACCATAAAAGAAAAGCTGTATTGGTGGTTACATCGCCAGTAGTCTTGTACTCGTATTATTTCTATCACCTTCAACTATTTAATTCGACATAAAATCATTTAATGCCGATGTTATCATAGACTCCGATGTGCAATTTTATATTTGTCTTAATATGTTCGATGGTTGATCTAGATCAACTTTAATATACAATTTGGTTGTTTTTAAGTTTCTTTATTTTAATACCATGACCTTTTTTTAATTCCATTGATTGGTTATAGCTTTGAATTTCTTATAAAATATGTCGTCTTCTATTATGTGTGCAAGAGTTTTGTCAAAATTTTATTAGTTACAAACCCTAAATACCTGCCGAAATTATAGGAGAAACAGATTTTAAATAAGTTTCTTCATTCATAGTAAATTCTAACTAGGTTTCTTTTTATTCAATATTAACCATAATTTCACGTTCAAATTCAAATTCAAATTCAAATGTCATTTATTCAAAATTGGTTCAATAGAACACTTTTTGCACGTCAAAATGAA
>DWME01000899.1:0-28648 GCA_018244795.1 Parelbella ahira ahira
ATTACAATTCGTGTACTTATATTCCATCGCTTTCATTCGATGCGGCATTGAGATAAATTTTGGAGAAAAATATGTCATAATGAGGGAAGGTTCCTCTTGGTATGCGGCTCAGCAAGAGTTTCAGGCTAGCGACACAGTTGCAGTGGCTGTTGCTGGCGTTATTGGCAATCCGTTTGTGCAATGCCTTTCGAGTTGTCGAAATACTCGGCAGCGACGTTGACCGTCCACCCCATGCGCAAGTTCCATAGTGGAATATTGTCTTTATGCTGTGAATTTCATTATTTATTATTGTACTGCTATGTCAACTCGCTACCAGCGTAGACAGAGAGAAGCGAGGGTCAAAATCTCTACCCTTACAAATCTGCTAGGTTCTCCGTGTTTCTTCTACTTTTATTACTGTCCTCATACACGCTGGTTACAGAGACTTTAAATTAGATTACTTAGTTGACTTTACTGCACGTGTAATTTTTAAAATACTGAACCACAGACGTTTATAAAAAAATATTTAACTTGCACAGAACCCGCCGGTTGGCAAAAAGTCGAACCTTAAATAAATAGGTATCTTACATTTTAATCGAGTAACTTGTCTCAAATTATAACCCGCATAAAGATATTATTTTAACACTAGACGTAGTATTACTTTCAGCTTCCACCTGAAGCACCTGACTCTAGGCAATAGTAAAAGTCATTTTTCTTACTATAATCGAGCAAGAAGACGATGCAAATCTTACCTGCAACAAAGCAAAGAAGGCACATCAATTAAAATGTCACTATTACAATAAGCGTGCACAATGCTATATGCACATACGTACATACATGGCTTTATTTAAAGCCATAATATAATGAGGAAGCATTGAGTCGGCGTAGAATGATAAAGGCCAGTTAACGAGCGAGTAAAAAATAAGCGGGATATTAAAAGTGGTTAATTGTTGGTAGGTAGGTGTATGTCTGAGCGAGACGTGAACTTTGCCGTGAAGACTGGCCGGGGTACTGCGATGCGTACGAACAGCGCGCGGCCCACTGTGGCACGCCACATTAAAACTTATTTAAACGAAGCTAGTGCAGACGATAATATACATGTCCATATGAGTAAACATCTTTACTATATTTTGATGATGATTTAAGACTATTTCTCAAGAGTTACATTGCGATGTTCTAATAAAAGTATATATTTTTAATAGTCACCGGTGCGCTATTAACGATTTCGAAGTTTACAGAGCTTTTGGGAAAACAAGACAACGAATAACAAACAATATAAGACATCGTCAATAAAAAGTATTATAAATATCGCTCCGAGTCGAAGCTGGTTTTTGCGTAGTGCGTCAAATTAGCCGTAAGGTAGGAACTTTACAGGGTATAATTTATTTTTGTTGTCGTGCAAATAAAAGGAATGCGCGATTGTAGATTTTGTCGGTGGTCGTCGTAAGTCGAGTAGGCGTGCGGGCGAGCGGGTGACCTTCGCAGACGAAGGCGAATGGGCCCATCAACAAATACTCTACGTATTTAATAAGCAGCTTTAATTACAACAAGTTCTGCCCCTCTGTCCTGCTTTTGAATTCTCGTTGTCCGTTCATGACATAGCGCAAGGACACTATAGTTATCTTTAATTCGATTGTAATAACGAATGTAATTTTATCTAGTCAATTATACTCAATCAAGGCATTCATTAGCTTAAATTAATTAAAATATTATTCTAAGTGTTGACCAGCACACACTAAATATGATACCGATAACCAGTTATATTCATTAATACAACACAGATTAGAGATCAATTTGCAGTATTATGTAGACGCGAAACAAGGGTTAGAAGGCCCCAAAAGAAGCAATCCGCATGTCACAATGTGTCCCGCACATTGTGCGAAAGTGCCATCTCCGCTGGACGGCCGCTCGGCGTCTTCCTTCGCTAATTACTTGTTATTATGTCTCCAGCGCAACAGATGTGCCACATCCGCTCGCAGCCACTCCACGGTTTCGTTTTTCATCGTAAATTAACAATCAGAAAACTGGCCTATTACAAACAGATATTGTTATTACTATGTTTCTTTGTACTGTCTGATAATTTTGGAAAAAAAAATTACGAAATAAATATATCAAAAATCGTGGGTATTATTAAATCGCCCTGAATAAACAATGCTCGTCTTCAAAATCAAGTCGTTCATGGAACTAGCACCACAACGAAAAGCCAACAATTACAAAATAAGAAATCGAGAGTGCAGAATCGTTGATTAGACAAGACTAGGGGAGATACTTATAATACAAAGGCGGAGCGCGGGGCGGCTGTGGAAGAAAAGAAGCCTCCGTACATTCGAAGCGTATAGATTATCCAGTTGATAGGGAGCAGGGTTTATTAAAAAATAGTGAGCATTGAACGGGCTCATCGTTACATCGTTGGTTTCACTTTCTTTAACAGCACTCACGGGTCAGCGCGGTGTAGGGATGTATCGGCCTTCACCTTGCGCAGCGTTCCATCAATGTATCGAGCATGTAATACTGTCAGTACGCATTTGTATCGTTGTACTAAAGCAATCATACAACACACAGCAGCTTCGGCTTTGTTACCTCACTTGGAGGTTGAACTGAACGATATTTGCTGAGTTAAATTTATGCAGTACTTATTATGATAAATCAGTAAATACAGTTAATAATTAAATTACAATGCATCGGATTAAGTGTATATAATGATTTGAAATTGCAAATTGGATTATAGTGTAATGTGCAATGTGCTTCATAATGTAAAAATTAAAAGATTCGTAAGATAAATATACATACTTGTATGCGGCGGTAAAAAATAAATATATACATTTGCGCCGCGACGAAATTCTTTACGTAAAATAAAGTGCCATAAAACGTGAGCTTGAGGAAATATTATCACGAGGCCAGTCCCACTCAGATAACTTCTGACCGGACTGTGTATTAGTTTCGGATAACTTATCAATACGTGCGTCATAGTATCATCATTTTTATGGTCGGAACAGTTATTGTACCAGTTTTTTTGTTTCCATTTTAAGAAGATAGTGTCATGTTTGGGAACGTCGTGTGTGCCGTGTTAGTTTCCTTATCGTGATCGTTTTCCATGGGTATCGGGCGCCGAGCACCGGAGCATAACCTTTTACGTCATGCCATAGACCACCCCACTTGTCACGGTGATGATTCCTCGCTTACCACGTATGTATGCGGTTCCAATCGTTGCCATTACAAAATACCCTCACATGCAACGTTTATAGTATAAACGGACTTTTTGCTTTCGAAGCTATTTAATCGTGACCAACACCGATCATATATCGAGCTCACCAGCTAAGTTAGCTAAGCTGCTAACATTTAAAACTCATCGGCGATTCGACGGGTACGGTATAAATACAAGCAGTAACGGTTATGAAGATAGGCAGAGAGCGCATAAATCAATTTTATTTCGCAAGTCTTTGACAGTATCACACGTACCTACATATGTAGGTAGAACATGAACTAAGTGTTCGACCTAAGGACCGTCCGTGCGCAACGATGCATACAGCAACGATTTGATAATATGTGTTGCAACTGGTCGTGTGTTACACGCTAAATGCTAACAAGGTAACCTCCCCTACTTGCTTCTTACTTGGTTTTAATAAATTTAACGTCAACATGAGAATATCACTAAGTCAAAAACATTACCGTACAGAACAGTAAAGTAGAAATCAAGAATAGATATGAAATTTGGATGGAAAATTACATATTTGTTATCTTATTGTATTGACTATTCGTTCACAATTGTTAAGGATCACCAAATTATCAGTCTACCCCTTAGCCAACGACCATAACGATCATGATGACCTTGCCTAAGCTCACGAGCTTCTGACAGTACAAATCGTTAAGGCGACTGTCCTGTCCGAGCTAACCGAAAACAGCGAATTAACACGAAACGGTTACGACGTACGATGTCCGTTCGCTGTGACACGTATTACGTAAAGGCGCTGCGACACTGACCTACAGCTGGTGCTGCGATCGCGCGCGCCACTTTCCTTTCATTATTGACACACTATCTAAAAACTGGCTGATGGCTGTCATGAGCACGTGGCCGCTGATCCGATTGACTGTCGAGCGTGACGACTCGTTAACGTAATAAACGTTAAAGATATATGGATCTACTCGGACCGTAGATCGACATGGATGTACTTGGACCGACCATCAACACGAATCTAATTTGATCATGGATATCAATAGGCCCCAATACGGATCTGTTTGGATCAACTTTTCCTAACGCTGAGCACGGTGCCAACAATAAAGTTTCAGTGAAAGAAAATAATGACGCTCAATATCTTAGTAAGTTCTTATTATCATTTAATAGTTGTGTATGATATCTGTGCCTAGGCTACGACATATGATATCTCCAAATTACTTCAAAACGACGCAGCTAATATGTAATGTGGTTTAGCGCTAACGTTGTCCAAGTGGGCAATTGGAAACAATTTTATAAATGTAGTGTTTTTTATTACGTTTAATTAATAGATGGCTACCTCAACAATTAGATAAAAATAACAGCGACGACTCGAGTGCGCTGCTGGTAGTGAATAATCGTGCAAGTCGAAATAGTTTATCGTACGAGTATTCGTACGATAGCTTCAGTAGTTCCATGTCTTATTTACTTGTCCGTGATAATTATGTTTACTCGTTATAAGTGCTTGAAAACAAATAGCAATCGGTGTTTGTGAATCATTAACAGTACAGAGGGTTGTTGATATTTGAATGTCTACCACATTCAAGACAATTTTCATTGATCTACATTTAAAGTTAATTACCAGAAGGATGACGACGTAAGGTCAGTAGAATCGGAATACATAATTATGCATTAGTATACAATACAATGTACTGGGTCTGATGACACACGCGGCAGTGGGCCGGCCGCTCAATTGCGTAGCGTATTATGTTTAAATTTCGAACAGGGGTGACTCCCTATTGACACCTGACCGACTCAAGAGGGGCACACTTGTATAAATTAGCCACTTACATAACTTTATTAGTGGGGGAAATCCTTTGCTTTGTTTTTGCGTAGCGTCTGGCCATAGAATGGATACCTATACATGTTTAACTAAAACAATACAACCAAGAAAGTTAATTGCTTGTACAACAACATAACGATGTACTTTAAAAATATAGGATAAGGCAGTCTTTTATACGTTTTATACGTCGTCTTCGTCGTCGTAGTCTTTTATACGTCGTTCGTTACTCTAGCTCTGGTAATGCGGATAGTCTACACAATTTCAAAATCGGTAAGTCGTGTTAAACGCTTTACACACGTCCGATACTCTAATTGTGTCGTGGACTTTGATGGAATAAAAACGGAAGTGTGCGGCCGCCATAAATCGTGTGTTACCAACGATACGTACAGAAATAGCACGACATAAAAACAGGCGCTGCATTAGGATGTAAACTGACAGCTTAACATAATGCGGTTCCGCTAAAAGTGAAAGAGTTCGAAAGTTCGCTTCCTGCAGCGCGGCCACATAAGATATCGCGGCACGCGCGGATTATAATCGCTATAATAGCTTCACGTTTGTGCAACGCGCTTATGCAAACTGCAGGCGGGCAACACGTGCGCAACGTGTGAGCGGCGACGCTTCCAGCACTTGCTATATCGTCACCGCATTGTAGCTTTTCAAAGCAACATAAGTAAAAGTACGTATAATGTAGAACTCGAGGTTGGATAACAGACACATTTGCATCCGTTGCTGGATGAATGTTCCGTGTAATGACATCAAAATACTTTTTTAAAATTCTAAATAAAACCTTAAACGGTTCTAAGTTAATATGAAACGTGTTCAAAGCGGAACGTCAAGCGTAAGAGAAATAAGATTGCCAGCTAAGTTTCCCTCGGCGACCGTGAAATGAGAAAACTGGTTGTTGGCAAGCTTTAAGTGGCATGTACTTAAGGTAAATCGATTTTTAAAGAATCAATAACCGGGTAGCAGTTGTGAAACGGCGCCAGCGCCGGTGCGGGGTCGGCGCCGCGACAGCTCCTCTCCGCTCGGCCGTATCATTACGAAACAAGAAAAGAAAGTTAAGAGCGTTCTGGCTGAGAGAATGTAGCTCTGCTCGCCGCCAGCGCCGCATCCCGGCCGCCCTACGACCCGCTCCGCTCGTGACGTAACCGCCCCTTTATGTCTACTTGCACTTTTGTTTGCTTCGTGACAATTGACACACACGTCATCACTGTTACGATATATCAAAAAATTACAAGACTTGAAGACAAGATTTGAAGACTTGAATATAATGTTTTGATAATAAAAATATCACACAGTACAACTTTTACTAACGAGTCCTTATTGAGAAAATAAATTTGGCATAACGGGTAAAAACAGTGTAAGTCAGCGCCACCCGTCATATTTAATAAAAGGGACCACACATATTTAATAAAAGGGATTAAATGGTTGTGTACATTTTTTTACTAACAAATACTTATTAATTTACTGCCGTCCATACTAAACTCGAATATCATGTTTTAAATTAATAATAACGTTTACGTCGTTCAGTAAGCAACATTTCGAAGAATAATTTTTGGTACAAAAAGTTTAGTATTTGCTGTTTACGCAAAAAAGTTCAGCGAGACCGCAGTGACGTAAGGCAGGAATACGTTAACCGTTTGAAGGAAATAAACATTATTTATTAAATGTCATTATAATTATAGCCGTAAGTATATTCATTACACATTCATCCTGCCTCTCATTAGAATGATCGTAATATACAAAGTGAAACGTTAAAAGTAAATTGTTTCGAATGCGGGTATCTTGATAAAACTTGTAGTTGTAATAAATGAGAGCAGTCACGAAACAGTGACCCTCTTTCGGCGAGCTCAACTAGAATTTGTAATGATGTTTTGGTTGTGTAACGTAATATGTTCGTTGCGAGCAATTATGTAAAGTGGTGGATCGCGGTTGGCGAGAGCGGCGCGCGGGGGCAGCCGCCCGCAGCCGCGGTTATGGTTCAACTGTTACACGCTGTTCTCGATTCCAGCAGCGAGCGCGGCGGTTACGCAACCGGCTGGCGAATGTGTGCCAAAACTGCAGTCAAACCTTCTACGTGGATGCTGAACAGAAACGTAAGTGTTTCTCGTATAAATTACAGATAAGCGCACCGTCGGGCCTCGCTCGCAATCCGAGCCGACCGTTTCCAATTGTATGTTGAAAGGCCTCTTTGAAATATCATCACAACATTCGCCTAGATTAATATATTACTACCATGAATACGGCTGGGTTTATGACCCGGCCTACATTAGAATGTTCACTTGGGAGTCATAAAGGTCAATGTTGACCGTCCCGATACGGTGTTTATAGTTGTATGATGGTATTTATATTTAGTAGAGATAATAAACATATTGAACGACGTACATGTACAAACTTGGTTAAACTGAACCTGTTATGAAAATGTTGAAGAAAAATGTTTATTTGAAGTTGTCGAAAATTTTGTATGGAATCAAAAACAGTAATGTGAAGTTCGAGTTTTAATGACGTCATCTTTTGAGTCCCGAATAATGTACAGGCATAAGTATATGATTATGCCTACATATTTTTGTCAAGACATACAAATCCTCGCATTCGACGTTTTCATAAGAAAATATAGGTATATCAATTATATTAATGACAGCGATGTCTTACATTAACGCTATTATGATGCTCCAAAGCTTTATCGATTGTCCAGATAAGATACTCCTCACAAAGTACCGGTTCGTAAATACAATGCACTTCAAAACAACCTCTCACATACTATCAAAGAAAAGACAATTATTAACTATTGATTTGAAACAAAGATAGTGTGTATAAAGAAAATTTTCATTGGCTTAGTTTTTCATAGACGGATAAAGAAAATAACGCTTTCAGTTTAACACCGGTTGAAACTGTATTGGATGGTGTTTGCGCGCTGTCAAAATAATGTATTAATGTGCCGAGCTGATGAATCTGAACAATTCGACCTTCTCAATTGGATCTACGAAAGTGTAGTAGTTATAAAAGTGTAATGAGTTATAACGGCCATTGACTGCTCTTCACTGACGCCAACATCGACAAATCGTCATTAACGAGACATCACTTTGATGCTACTATTATTATTTCGTCACGTTTCATCCACACGGAGTAGACAGAGAGTACGGAGTGCCACGTATCTGCACCTTTACAGACTTGACGTGCTTCTATTAAATTCCACATCTTTATAAGTACAAGTAGGTACATTGGTTTCGGAGATTTTTGTGTTCTCCCATTAGAAGGTATCCAACGCAATTGGTCAAAATAGGTAAGTTAGGATCACCGATGTTACTAACCTTTATTAAGGTGACCTTAATAATCACCTATATATTTATATAATAATCGTGTTAATATAGTAAACAGTGATGACATTTTAAATAAATACGAACGCGTCGCGTGCACCAGGACACAGCACTAGTGTAGTGCGCAACCTAATCGGTATAACAATCGTGAAATCGATTAGGCCACACGCCGTTTCTTAATCAGTAATAATTGTAATATCAACAGCGCAACGCGTGCCCCGTTTATGCATTGCGATGCATTAAAAATTCCAAATTCAAAATGCCTTTTAGCGCGAAACGAGGCGAGGACATCCACACACAGATATACATGTACACTGTACAGATGTTACATTAATATGATATTGCGCCATATATATTAAAATGTTGTATCAAATATAATGATGCAGTCCGTACATTTTGTACAATAAAAACGTGTTTACAAAACACAATAATAAAACACTACACGTCTTTATCAGTACTGACTTCACACAAGCCAGTTGTTTATAACGATTGGTAACAAACATTTTAATAAATGGCAATCGTCCGTTCGAATGTACGCATGTGGTGAAAAGTAAAATGCAGAATTATGCGAGTTAATGAACATTTCAAAATGGTGATATTCAAATCAAATCTATCGCCAGAGAGGCCGTCAATTACGTCTTCAGCAAAGGATGCCTTATAGACACTGGAATATTAAACAATGCCTTATGATTGGATTTTCACTATCAGCGTCAAACTCGTTTATCATCCCACTTTTGAACACAGCACTTCTCTCAGAATAGCTTGAAGCCCTAGTTGGCCACAATGGCCAAGTGAGGATTTTCAGACACATATATTTAAACATTTACACAAGTTTAAACATTACATATCGAATGTTAATATATTCTCGAGTTGTTAGGCCTGTAACAATATTTGTAGGCAAGCGCGGCGCGGTACGTGGGCGTAGGTAGGACGAAGCCGCGTTTGCCCGGCAATGAACCCTCACATTTGCTCTGCCGAAACAATTAGCATTGCGTCGCCAATCTGAAGACACAGCACATCTAATACAAGCCACATATCCTCAATCTATGGAAATAATCGATAACTATATATACTGATATAATTTAACGATACTATTCTTAATTATCAAATTGAATTTTTGGTATCGTTTAAGGCGATACGTAACCTTGAAAAGAAAACATTTGTAAGTGATCAATTTTAATTAATTTGCATGTCTAATTATGAAATCTTCGCAATGCTTTATAGAAAATATTATAAGAAAAATATTTTTGTTTTGTGAAATATAATGTTACTTTAAAACGCTAAAGAGTACTTGACATTCTAATGGCGGCTGTGTGTAAAACGATGTTAGAGTCAAGACAGAACAATGGTTATTCTGCAAAAATCATTAGGTAAGGTCACATGTCTCTACATACACATTACTAATAGTAATACTTGCCATACCGTGCCCTTAGTTCACGTCACCGAATGTACGGTGACCAATTCATAAATAACTGTTTAGCAATACATACATTTGCATGCATATATATATATATATATGAAACATGCATATAAATGAAAAAGATGTAGATCTGAAAATCGAGTGAATACTTATTTCGTTGTCGTAACTTCAATCGGGACGTAGTAGGTGTAGCGCGGATTGCGACAAGTGGACAGTTGCGCGACCACACCGTCTTCGCTTCCAATCAGCGTCCATATCGCTATGAAACCAAGTGTAATGACATCTTCGCATGATCAACTGGTCGTTCAAGGCGAGCGACATATTAAGTGTAAACAATGTTAGTAGCGTTTGGAAAGCGCGACACCTTGAGCAGCCGGCCACACAGCGCGTCGGGTGCGACGGTGTCCTCACTGCGAGGACGCCGGGCGTGAGGAACAAAGGGTTGATTCATTATATCCGGATTTTGATGAAACGGTTAATAACGCTTAAACGCTTTTTTAGACGTAAGGAAAATTTATACTTATCGAAACTAAACAAAAAAGAATAACATAATTGTTATTCTTTTTTGTACAATTGTTATACAAGCGTAAAAGACACTCTTACTATCTTGCCTGAGTTGCCATGGTAAAGAAAGATCCTTATCATTTAAAAATACAAGCATAATGCCTAAAAGTACTCTTGATAACTTATGTAATTTACTGTTGGCTCAAAGGAGTGATTTATTATTATTATACCATTACGCCGTTCTTTTACAGGGTAGGCGGAGAGCACCGAGTGCCAAATATCGTTATTCTTACCGAACTGCCGCATTCCTTCAACATTCATTATTCTCTTCGTACGTTAAAACACACAATTCAAACTAATGAATACAAGTGTATTGTATTGAGGCGTTAATCGAACCGCATGGAGCGCTCGCAATCGGCCGTTACAGAAGCGTTTTCCAGCGCAGTTCCATTTCGTAACGTAGTGGAGGTCAACGCAACACTGGCTGGCTCCACGTGATAGCCAGAACTTACATGCTCGTACGCTGTGATAGCGCAGCACCGAAGAGCGAATCGCTGCATAGTAGGTTCAGACATATATCGCTATAATTATGGGAATACTACGAGAACCGTTAAGATTTGATGTTGCAGTATTGAATATCAAAAAACCGCCGGGAAGTAGATTCGAATTGTGGCGATAAAGCAAAAGCGCATCCCGATAGTTGAGCAGCAGGCAGAATAGTATTACACTCCGTCAGCATCAGAGGAACTAATCAGTGAGTTTATTGCGCTTACAAACATTGGGCTGGTGCTGATGAGGCTCCCACGTCCCACCCGTATTGTTTACTGTGCACTCGAAGGTTTCTGCAACGGCTGTGGGTTAGGAAACTACGGAGGTTTCGACTTCGAGGTCAGAGCCGGCCGTTTGAGAAACCTTTCAAGTTTAGATTGCGAAAAGTATGGAAAGCTTGTGTTTACTTAGATACCGATATTCTCCAGTGCCTCTCCAGTATAGTGCGATGGTTTCATGCGTCAGTGTATTATCCCCTTCAAAATAACATGAGGCTCGAAACGTTTTAATTAATAGAGTATAAATAGACATAACGCTTGTAACTTGACAGTGATATTTGGTCTATTCTGTACTTCAACACGGACATTTGACAATATATTTAGGATTCTCGGAAAAAACCATCGTTGAGTAATGTTATTTCTTGCTGCAATATTTAAATGAAAATATAAATTGCTTCAGCGATGACTGTAAACATAATAAGCACAACGCTGTGTTCGCAGCCGTGATAAGCGACCACGTAGAGGAAATGGATACAACAATATAGTATCGGTTATGACCAAAATAACGACACAATATGTAAACGAACCACGTTTTTGACGATAACACGCTTCGTTAACGTTTCTCTAGCAAGTTGTATAAAACAATTCAAGTAACGAATGTGATAAACACTTCTCTACAGTCTCCGCAAGGGCCCCTGCGTGATGGTATATGGTAAAATTTTAATAAAAATAATAATAAGGTTGGTTTGTTAAAATTATTAAAAAAGAAAAAAAATAACTATGTCAAAATTTTTATATAGTCTTATTATATACATACATTAATTATTAAAGTAATCGCTTCTAAGGACTGCTTCCAAGATTCCACGCTTCGGCGCTTCTTTCGAGGCACAGCGCATTTTAATTTAAAATATGGTCCTCACATATAGCGTTCACGGTTAAATATTTAATTATCTTCATAATGTGTTATTTGCTGAAAAGATTGGAGGATTACGACAACATCAATGTCAAAGTAACTACAACGCATACATATGCTGGCACGTCGTAAGATATAATCACACATATTACATTAATAGTAGTTGTAGCATAAAAATATTATTTTATCAACTCTGATAACACATCCGGCCGTTGTTCGTTAAGTCGATACGTGATCGTAAATAAGAATTTACGTACAGCGGCGGGCTGTCGGGCTGCGTGCGAGCGCGAGGACTGTAGGTACGCTCTGCCGCCCCCACGTGATTACACGCCTTACTGACCAACTAACAACAAAAGAAACAGGAGAGCCTATACGATCATCAGCAAACCTCACCTCACCACCGGCCGGCCAACGTTGACAAACACATTTTAACTAAGCAATATTAACCATACTCAAATTACAAGTCAGATCATCGATATTAAAATATCATTAGATAATGTCCAATAATCATATCAGTCATCCGACTTCATTAAACTACACCGATTAAGAATTATTTAATTACATTTCCTACGATAAGATGTATAAATAAAAATATGTACATACATATATGGATAATGTCGTCATTATAACATGAATGTATTAAACATATGATAAGTATTAAATAATAAATTGGAGTATTAGAGTCTTAGACTAGTATTTAAAATATTATCCCTTTTACAAAATTGACTAAGCCATGCCATTGTTTGTACGTTTCGTTGTTTACAACGATGCGTTTTCAAGAAGAGCTCGTTAACTAATTACTCTAGAAGCGATGTACTTCTTTGCGATAACATTCTCTTCGCCAAATAACTTTCCAATCAGTCAACGCAGAGGTCTTTCGAATGTTTTCGAGACATTCCAACAATAGCTGGTCGAACAAAGGAGTGGCGCAGGACAAAGAGTTCTTTATCTGGAGCCTGCTAAGAGTAATACAAAAAATATTCGATATAATGGCGAGCGGTTGTATTTGTAAATCGGCGGCAGGTAGAAGGTTGTAGGTGTATTTACGAGCTCAACGGTTTAAAAGAATGTTTTTTTCGCCGTTCCGACCTACCAAAATGACGAAACGTATAATGGTTCCGCCATGCACCTTTAAATTTTCCCACTGCCCGAAATTCAAAAGGGACACCATTGCCAACAACCCTGCGTTGTTCGATATACTACATATTTTGGAGTATGAAATCTTAAATACGTACTTTATTTCAGATTACAAAACGTACTATAATATTCGTATATTAACCTAATATATTGTGAGAAGGTTTACATTTTGTAAAACATGATAAAGGCCACAAGGGCGAAGCCAAGACTAACCTAGGACTGTAGCGCAGTACCAGCAGAAGAGAGAAAAAAAAAGGCAGATATATTATTCTTCTGACCAGTGTCAAGAGTTTTATAGGTATTAAAAGAATATTAAGGAATTAAAATAAGAATAATTTGTATAATAGTGACGTATCTATGTTCATTTTTCTTTGTCCTTACTCTGTGCTTGTAAATAAAATTAAAAAATAATGTTATATTACCAAAACGTATATAGTTGAAAAGGCTCAATTAAAATTAATACCATGTCATCAAGTGTGGGTAGTTGGTTATCATAACTTCATATAATTCCACACAGAGCCAGGAAATAAATATTTTCCATAACCTGTGCGCATGTTTTGAATATGAAATACTCCCTACCCCTTACATTATGTGCCTCACAGAATATAAAGCAGGGCAGCCCCGAGCAACAAGTGGCTTACACGCAACATAAAGAAACCACAAAAACTGTAAGCAGGTAGCGCATGGGGGGAGCAACCGATTTACAACTATGTGAATTAGCTAATAGAACCGGTTTTACTCCGCCACTCCGGCTGAGGTTTTGAAATAACCCCGCCAAGCGACTGTGATCCCTATTACGAAGATTGTAAACTCGTTTCTGAGAATGTCAACTGGAATTATATGAGCCGCACCAGTCACACCACTTAGCCGCGTCTGTTCCTCACCCCTGGTGAGATTTGAAAAGGATTTGTCAAGTAATAACATCGCGACTGGAGAGATACGCTCTTTAAAATAAAATAAGTCATAGCCGGTAGGTTTAACTCGAAGGGTCTCTCGGTCGTACAATATTGTATGTACATAATTTAATTTGTAATCGGCTTCATAATGCATAAACATTAGTACATATATATTATAAGCTTAAGCATTTTCCCTATATCCGTATACAAGAGTGAATCATTCCAAAAATGAAACGCCTAATAAAACTTAAAGACGTCATGCGTGAAGTGCAAGAAGTAATATGTGATTTAATACCTCCAATCTAAACTACAGACATAAGTAGTGTCCCAATGACGTACCTTAATCATCGCATATGCAATGTAACATGTTCGCTTCCTCCAAAAGCCAGCACAGTGAGGCCACTTTTACTTTTCAGAGGAAATGGCCCGGTGTGGTCAGATTAGATTCTCGGTGTCACTACCGCACTCCGTGAACGATACCAGTGCTGCGAGCGCGGGAGGGAGACAAGCGGGTGCGCGCAACAGTACCGACTGGTTTGGCTTATTTTCCGTATAGCGTAATTATGGAGTTACGAATCATTGACTTAGACGGTATAAGGCGTAGGGGAAATTCAACTTACCTTGTAGAGCCATGCTCCACACTTTAATCGCGCTCGGATAAGTACTTGTTCGTACTAGGATAATTGTAGTCAGACGCATGGCTGCCTACATAGTACGCGCTATGTACGCCGTTTATTAAGTGTATTTATTATATGACTCGGTAATGTAGTGTTTAATTCTAGAAGTTAAATTATTATAATTGTCATTTGTTATCGCATAGCCGTAAAGGATACGTTCGAGAATTTATTGTAGGAAAATTCTATCGCAAACACTGACCAGTTTTTTACACGTTATTACTGGTTTTATTAACATAATCTTATCAGTGCACAATACCAAAAATGGGAAAAGAGTGCAAAAAAGTACGTTATATACACTACTAAAAAGGTTATTCAATTTATATTTATAAATTCGGAAACCTTTAAAATATATACATAACTATGTACATAACGCGTTTAAAGGTACATGATGAAGCGAAGCGCCCTGATCTTATACCCACGACTTCCGGTATGTTACATTAGGTGTCACAAAAATCGTACTACTTCAGTCCTGATATCGGGCTGTTTTTGTGGCTGTTTAATGACGTTGTTATTATTTTAATTTTAACGATGTTGTTATTGAAATTGTTCTTGTATTAAATTAAAAGCTACACGTTAAGTACAAAAAACCAGACCTGTCTTCTGTCTAAGCTTTGTAGGTACGCCCGCTCAAAATAAGCAAGCACAATTTTCTCTTATTCAAGACGAGAAAAGACTTCCACTGCTCAATCGTCCAATCGAAGGCAAAGAGCAATT
This sequence comes from Parelbella ahira ahira, assembly GCA_018244795.1. Classification (NCBI taxonomy): domain Eukaryota; kingdom Metazoa; phylum Arthropoda; class Insecta; order Lepidoptera; family Hesperiidae; genus Parelbella; species Parelbella ahira. Next base: position 15,319 of record DWME01000899.1, read on the forward strand.
TATCTTATAACGCTGTGCAGTCTGTTTAGATCCAAAGCGACGCTGCGATCAGCGAATGATTCTTCTCAATACTTGTTCCTAACCATGGAGAACCTTACCGATGTCTCAGAGCTATTCGAAGGTGATGTTGCAATACGACAGAATTGACTGATTGCGTAAAGATGTCGACACAATGAATAGATTGTCTCTCTGGGATATGGAATGTTTTCGGCAGATCTTTACTGTCGTCCGTGAAAACGTGAAAGTATACGAGCGTATTCGTGAAAACACTCGTCAAAAGGTGAAGCGATTTGTGTTCAGTTGAAGAGCAACATTACACTAACGCAACGCCTTGTGGGGGTGCAATCGATTTAGAAACTGCACCAGAAGTGATAACCGTCATGCCGGGCTACTTCTTTACTTGAACCCAATTATTAATCAGGTACGTGTTATTCGTCAATAATCGAATTAGGTAGTGAAGGAGTAAATATTTAATCACTGTCACCCCATTTACATTACTGTAGAATACAACAGTGACCCATGTAACGAGTAATTGGTGAATATTTTATTAAAAGATCGTATTTGAAAAACTTATTTTAAGTCCTTAACGTTTATATTTTTAAATGCTTATAAGCAGTTAACAAATTATTATTTTCGTTGGCGTAGTTTTAGGAGCGCCGCACTGAAGGCAGGTAGACGATAAATAGCCATGAGGTGTGATTGTTGTGACGCCATGCGTCGATAGATACTTTATTTTGATTCTTGATTGTGTAATAGCGATCGTACAAACGTAGTCCGCAACCAAAAGTCGTCCATAACTAAAAATTTAAACATAACTAACTTCGCACCAATCTTCTCGTAAATATCTACACAAAACTATGAACTATTAAGTATATTTGTCGCTGTGAATCAACGAGTTGCTTACGCTGAAATAATTATGGCATTGTTTGAAGTTGTACAGATAAGAAGAGATTCTTTAGATACAAGCATCAAATGCATAAGTTTATTATTGAAACGAACATTTTCAATACACGTAAAAATACATAATAAAATATGACAGTTGGTCAATACTGAAAAATATTCGTGAATTTTTATACGCATCAAACAAAAATAACCTAAAAAGTTTCAACACCATGATGTATCATCTAAATGATCAGTATAATATTAATCTGTATTCAATTTTTATACCTGCATTATGTTAAAAATGGCGTTTTCGTGACAAAAACCCCCACAATTTTTTCTATGTTTACCCACGGAACTTGGATAAAATTTAAATGTTGCACAATGCGCGAGGTCAGAAATGGTACTTTAGCATAAGAGCAAAATGTTTGACGGAAAATAAAACTTTTACAAAAACCGTGAGTTGTAACCGTGAAAAATAACAATACCACTCTGTTTATAAACTATATAGTTTTTTTATGTTATGAACGTAAGGCGACCTAACGCAGTTAAATGACGAATTTTTGTTGATCAACAATAATCATGAGAGTTAACAAATATTTCAAAAGTAACTTACCTTCAAGAACAGATCACCAAAATCGTACAGGGCAGACTGATGCATTATGGCTGTAGACATTATGCACGATCAACTCGCCACTAGTTTTGATCCAGGTTTCGCGGTTTGTCTCGCGTAAAAATGCAAACTAATCCACTTGTTCACGAGCTGGTAACGTCGAAGAACTCACAATAATTTTAGTCAAGCTTCCAAATGTCCATTAGATTTATACAAGAATTTATATGTTAGCAAGATATAGGCGTTGAAATAATGCAAGGAGAATGATGCGTTTTTGTTTTCTGGTTCGACGACCATAGACTGAGTCCGAACTAGTTGGTCGGGCCGTTTATTTTTTTTTAGTGCCCTCCGCGATTGATTGAGACCAATCGGTATTCTTTTGAACACAATTTCGCACTCGTTGCGAAAATGTACAAAACAGTCCTTTGTTTCGAAAGTCTTCTTCACTTTATTTCTGCGTCTATACGGAAATTCACAAATTTTGGCCAAACTTTACGCGAACTACAATAAAATAAACTTTGGATAATAAATACGTGGATTGAGCTCGACTTTATACTCCAAAACTTTTATTATTTATTCTGGCTGTATAAATCGCAAGTTCAAAAATAAATCGTAGTATCAATGTCCGCGCAAAACGCACCACACGTTCATTCCGTATCACGCTTGCTCGCGCACTGAGCCTGAGCAATTCGGTTCGCCCGTGACTCGTGAGCCGGCAGCGGGCGGGTGGATTTTGTTTTCAAATCAAACAGCACGATCACGTTTTGGAGCGAGATTCGTTTTCCATTCGGTTACATTCGTGTTTCATCGGCTATATTCGGCGGCGTGTTTTGTTGTTAATCTGACCGAACTGCCAACCCGCTACAACAAAATGACAAAAAAAACCGGCATGACCTGTTTCCGATCTAACATATTTTATATATTAATGCCCATATACCTATAATTACCCATATACCTATAATTATGCAAGTTAAATTATAAAATAAATTAACCTATACTGAATATAACGTAATAATTACATTAAGCCTAAATTAGAAAGTATAAAATGTGGGTGATCTACATAATGCCTAAGCCTACATATTGCCTAAAGTAACTTTTTGTGTACCTCCTGACAGCATAAGTAATTTTTGACCAAACATGAAACTCATACTTCATAGGTTTTATAAAGATTTTGTCTAATTTACCTACAGGCAACAGGCAAAATAATGTGTATTTGCAAAATGTTGTCGGATCCATTATATTGTTTTAAAAGGAATATTTGTATTTGTTCCCATTTCACCCATTTTGCATAAACCAGATAAAATTATAAAAATCCAATGTTCCCCATAAAACAATTATTCAAAGGCTTAAGCATACCTTTGTCTTAAATATATGCTCATTGAAAATTAGGTATTTATGTAATCCAATTTCCAATTGTAAGGAGTAAAATTTTACAGAGATATCATATTGCATGTCTATATTTCTTGTATGTATATCATGCGTATATTTACTTCTTATACCTAACTAGGTTAAAGGCTAGTCATTAGAAAACGATTCTAAAAATGTCAGAAATTGTAAATGTACATTTTTAATATTAAAATATTTCCATTCTGAATGGTAATAAGAAACAAATTTAGATAACATTATCATTTTGATATTTGGTTAATATTTAATAATTTGCATCTAAATCAAAAAAATTAATTTCGTGTCCATGGTCTTTCACGTAGTCTATAACTACATCCGCTTACCCCCTTCCCAACTTCCTTTCTTACTATTCCGTTCGAATATGGCGACCGTGTGAGAGCCGCCGTCTGTCTGTGCGAGCTAATTGCTAAGAAACAAGTGCAAACTAAACTGAGCTACCGTGTATTGAGAAGATTATATAGGAAGTACGGGTGCCGCAGCGACTGGCCAGTCTGAAGATCTGCACACGCACGTGAGTCTGCAGCAGCACGTCAGTTGCTTCCCTTCCCTCCAACATCAATTTTTCCATTTTTTTTTTTTTCTGTGAACATTATTGCTAAGGAAGCGTAAGCAATAAGCTGAAATAAAGACACAAAAGAGACAAATTAATAATACAATGGCATACAAAAATATATTTGGATTTATTTACTACCTTTTTTAATAACTTCTTCCCAAGTTAAAATTCGTTATCGTAATGGAGCCTATACTGCGTGTTTCAGATGATTATACCTTTTGGCTAGAAAATACCGCAAATATTAGTGTCCACGACAGTAAGTTATAAATAAGAAGTTCAAACTTTAAATCTTGTTTGACCAATCGAGGCAGACATGGCTCGCGCCTGTATCATGTCCAGTTTCCATTATAGGGAGCAAGCGATTTTTAAGCATTGCCAATTAACGTTAAAAAAATTAAAAAAGAACAAGTCATATTGTTGGAAATGGCCTTCGTATTTTGTATGGCAACGCAAAAACATATTATTGGTTTGTACATCTTTGTTATTATCTATTTTAATACAGCGATTTAATGTTATTGTGAGCTTAACTCGCTTCACTCATCTCTTAATGCGCTGGTTCCTTCCCCGAGCAACTTTTTAAGATGGTATTCGATGGTTGCAAACCCGTTTGATGGTTTTAGTGTTATGTATTGTATTCCACACTGAGTGTACGGGAAATGGCGTCTGGATCACGTTTAACCGATCTGTCTGTTGACCACATGTAATAACATTCAACCCAGTTTTAACAATACTGACACTTTCGTTTGGTATTAAACTTTGAAATTTCTAATTGTATATTTAAAATATTAGTGATGCAAATTTTCGTAACGGTCAGTGTCTAATTATGAATATTATATCGTCTCGCCAGGTCGCTTACGAGGTAACCAGAGAGTGCCTAGTGCCAATATCTTCTATCCTCACAGACCTGAAGTGTTTCTTCTACTTTTGTTTAGGGTCTGACTTCAGATAACTTCAAAAACAAATTTTTTCGCCGTTTCTTTTTATGTACAATGCAAATATTTTTGTTATGTACCTACTTGCCACATTGTTTGACACTAAATTCGCTTTAACAATGGCCGATTTACGCTTTCATAGTATACAATTTCATCAGTCTTGCTAAGTTGATTACAAGTTTTAAATTATATTCTCTCGTGGGAAATATTTTGAAATGCGAGCTGAAATATTAACTGGAACGTGTAGCAGAGTTCCTTGCTAATGGTTTAACACGTTGAAACCATTATAATCTGTGTATAACTGTAACAAGTGTGCACCACGACAACATTCTCACAACATATTAACATTTAAAACAATAGTTGGATATATTTAGGGATAATTTATCCATAATGTCATTATAATCTAACTCACTGAAATCTTTATATTTCTTAATTTTTTAACTTTGACAACATCTCGGCTTTAATTTTAAATGTCGGTTTTTGTAAGATTTACAATAATAACAATAGTCTTAGTAATGGTTATAATCAAATCTGTTACATCTATTTAAAGTGACAAACCGGCCCACGGGACAGCGAGTTACCAATTCGTTGGCGACATTGAAAGAGACATTTGGCAGTAGATGCCCTCAGCGTACGTCGTAAAGCAGTTAGCGTGCAAAATAATATGAATATAATGAATAGCACGGAACCTGAGTTGTGGAGGAACGTTCGCACACTACTCTCGTATAATGGGTCCGTGTCAAGTAGCGATCACGTAGTGCTTACTCCTAAAGTGATGGCGCTCGGAAATGCAATACTGTATTCAAACAACTCGCGACGCTACCTGCGGCAGTACTTCGTGCACGTGTACGAGTAGGCTTTGGAAAAGTTCCATGGCGCTTATGCTGTTTATGTATACAGTGCATCATGTTAAAATACGGGTCTGATGAGAATAAATGTTTTAATTATAGTCTCATTGTAGAGTGCTATAGAGGCATATTTCGCTGTTTTTGTTTGAATTCATCAAAACGGCTCATCATCATCATAATCACATCATCAACAGCTACAACAGTCCAATGGCGGACATTGGCCACTGCGCGCACCAGCGAACTGTCCTTCACTTAAAACAGCCTTTAACTAGTAGACTTTCCCAGATAGTCATCCCTCCGCCTCGAAGGGCGTCCTATACTACTTGATATTGTATTCTACCTGCTATTGTACTCCTATTGTACCTGCTATATTGCATTAATAGGACGGTAACAATATAACATCACGTCTGTATCTCCGCGAAGAGGTACACAGAGGAGTGTTGATACTCTCATGTTGCACGAGTTACGTTATACGTTCTATCATAGAATAGATGATGAAAGTAGGTAGGAGCCTGGTGTAGGACATTGCTCAACATCAGGCTCTGAGCTCAGGCAGACCTCGAATCCGAGTTGTGACTAGGAATTTCAAGTTAGAAAAACCAAATAGTACCCGACCCAAGAATCGCACCCAGAAGTTGTCGCTTGGCATCGGACCAACGAGGCAATTACTAGAACAGTGAAAATGAATTTATAGACAAAGTAAATAAGAAACATGCGATTGTGTGTATTGAATAGTCGGTGTAAAAAAAATTCAACCTTGAATATGTAATTGAGACTACTTAAATCGAAAGCCGAAACATTGACTTCAGTTACACTGGTCAATTAATTTGCCTTTCAATTTGTACACAATACGTATCCCCTTTAGGCGTGTTAGTCCCTAATAAATTCGATATAATCTTACATCACCTAGGACCCACACGTTAGAAAAAAAGAAAAGAAGACAAATTATAAATAATGAAAATATAACCTAAGTCAAATGATATAACTATTATGCAATTATGTAAAAAATTGATTTTTTTAAATGTGAACGTACAATTTTATATTTTCTTTATCATCTATACTCACATCACACGTACTTCTTATGGCTTTTTAAGCGCACACGTCTTACCTTCGTTTCATTTTTATTGTAATGTAACCAATACTTGCCCAACCATAGTCACTCTTCTTGAATACATTCCAGCTACTCATGAAAATGTCCAACGCCCCATTCATTCTGCTAGCATCTACCACTCTCCATCAATATCTCCCTATCATCACCATCCCTTAGAAATCATCTGTCAGTTTATGAATCTTTAAAACATATAAAACGTTACATCAAGCCTGTAATCCCCGAAGGGGTAGGCGGAGGAGTGTAGTAGATACACTCCCACGTTTCACCATTTACTAAGCATATAAACATAAACTTTGAATTTTTCAAAATATGTTTAACCTCTTAAAATTCAGATCATAACGTGTTTAGTCTATCAATTAGGTCTTGTTCGAGGTTATTGTGAGTAAATGTTTGATAAGATCGACTTTAAGCAATAACTACTTCTTCAATGCGTCCTGGATTCCCCGTATTGTCACTCGATCTTACTAATTTATGATTCATAATTGCGCTTAATTTTATCCATAATCACCCTTCACATCACATCACATCACATTAACTAGTCTTATTAATGATTGCCCTTAATCTTATTAGCTAAAATCAGATCCATGATTACCCATAAACTTATTAACTAATATCTTCTTCATAATGGCACTCAATCTTCCTCACTAAAGTCTAAGGTAATTTAGAGGTACCTACTACATTCAGTGAATAAATACTTGCAATTGTAAAAAAATAGCCCATAAATAATGTAAGGGAAACATAAAATAGCATGTAAATTGTATTTTTATTTTGTGACATTTTATAACAGCCTTTTTAAAAAATGTTTTGTCCTTAACTGCTTAAAGTCATAGTAATGTTCTCATAATATTTTTAATTTTTATGTTTATGTGTGAGACGCACGTGAATATTTAGCACGCAGTATTAATAACGGTGTTCACTGCCAATCGGTCGGTGGTACACGTTTATTGTTTGAATTTAAATTAATTGCTAAGTGTTAAGGTTCTCAGATTACTCAATTATAAATACATACTGCGAAACATATTGTACTGTGATATTGAATTATTTGAATGAGCAAACTCGTTTCAATATATACATACCTTAAAAACATCGAGTACTGAACTATCGGACGTAATTAATTATATTGTTATATATGTATGAGTGAAAGTCGCATTTTTAAATACAAAGCCGATTACATACTATAACGATATTTCATTGTTTTCGCTTTTATGGTCTAATTTATAAGGTTCATTGCTACGCATAAAGTTATAAATAAATGTTAACATCCGTAATTGTAAAGTGTTTGTTAAATAAATATCACATGAATAGCTGGAGTAAATATTGCCTTGATTTATTTATTAAATAAGTGACTGACCCTTGTGTTTATAGTATGAATAAAGAAAGGTAGGTCTAATGCAATAAAAATATATTACTGTACAGATGTCTTGATTTAAATAAAGAATGATGTTATTAAAAGATTTTTTTCTATCTTTACTTAGCTTAGATTGAAAAAATCTATTTTTACTTTAAAATTATAACCAACAAAAAAAAGAAGGAAACATAGGTACTTACTATACAATCTGTTTGTTCTAACATTTTACATCACAACATTGCGCCAGTAGTTCTCCGAAGGGGTAAGTTGGAGGAGCGCGGTACTTCCAGGTTTCCACAGTTATGCTGTATACATTTTAATTTATTCGAATCCATCTAATCCCGTAATGTCCATAAACGGTAAATTTTCTTAACACTCAGTATCCAGCAGGACCGGTTGTGGCTTATCGGATAGAAATGCGAGATTTTAAAATGAGATTTCATAATTGTTAAGCAAATGTTGATAACTAATGCTCGGTAACCATGTTATTAATTGGCATAATATCAGGCCAGGTTGATAACGGGGTAGGCAAAGATCACCGAATGCCAAATATATCTTCTCTTCAGACTTCGTCATCATCAGCCTTGCGAAGTTCACAAATGGTGTTTTGACCTCAGTTCAAATGATGCAAATGCAAATTGAGAAATGCAGAGAGTAATTATTGACACCGCCTACTGTACCGCCCTGTCGGCGACCAGATATGACTTGCTCCTGCCACGTTCATCATTCCCTTCATACGTGCACAGCAGTTTCTTATGCTTTATTTACGAGTACTTACTTTTAAATGAAGCATGGCTAAACTCAATAAACTTGTAGCAGGCCAGTCTCGATTGAGCGTGCGTGATGTTTGTAACTGATTGATTTGCGCACTCGGAAACAGAATCAAACGAGGGTACGTATAAACTGCTCACCCATTTTGAAATTGAGATTATTGCATTCTGCAAGCACACTAAAATCAAGTTCTATAAGAATGAATGAGAGTAATGAATGAAGATTCTTTTGCTTTTTTCTTTTTTTTTCTTTTTAGATGAATCTTATAAAGTTTTTAATAATAGGGAAGATAGAGATATTTGACATTCGTTGATATTTGTCTATTGCCTAAATGACCTGGAGTGATGATGTCGCAGTAACAGACGTAGTCTTATGAGAAAGTATACATATATTTTTGTTTAATTATATTTTGTAGGTATCATCATCATAATCATCGTCAACCTATGTATTACCGTCCACTGCTGAACATAGACCTCTCCAATAGCACTTCACTGACCTCCATCTTCAATTTTGCGCATCTAATACCTCCAGCCACTTTGCGTATGTCGACACTTCACTTCGAAACTCCACGTTCGGGTTTGAAGGGCGTCCTACGCGATGCTGGACTGGCGTGGTCTCCGCTCCAGAACGTCTCTAATGATTATGGGTTTCGCGACAGGTGTACCAGCCCACTGTAGATATACGCTGTATCTACAATAAATGTAAAGTTAAAAAAAAAATATATTGACGATTATTTCAACACTTATGTACATATTACATTTAAAGGGCAAAACTGCATGACCAGCCATGTATTCAATCGCTTCTTAAATCATTCTTTCCCATTTCTATTTCCTACTGATAAACTCCTAACAGAGTGTCAATTATACAATCTTTATTGAGCAGCATTATCAATTATAAGTAGGGTTTGCAATGTAGCTTATAATGAGCATTCCTTATACTAGCGGGATTCTGAGTCCCCATTTCTATGTATCCGGCTTTGTTAGGATAGCAAAACCCAGTTGTATAATCACTTAGCCCTTAAATAAAACAGCGGTGCAATGTCAAGTGCTGTAATTACATGAATAAATATGTACTGTTTTAAGATATGTATATTTTTTCGGGATGGCCTATCTAGTTTCGGAACTATAAGAGGTCCATCTTTATGAAGTTTCGCCGGTTGCAGCAAGGTCGTAGTGGAGACTAGTCAGGCCCCGCGAAAAAATTACAGGGGTTAAGCGGTTATATATTTAACCAAATATATTATTACGAAACTTTTAACAATATAACACTGTAATTACCTTTATTAAAACAGCTCTTGAAATCTGGGAGTGTACTACACTCCCCTACCTATCACTTCGGAGATTGCAGGCCTGATTTTACGTTTTTTCTACTTTTATTATTATTATACCGTCATAAGTGCGAAATGCCCCTTTCTTTGCAGACCTAACGTATTTCTTGTACACTCATAACTCTTACACATGAACGCAGATTTCGTTTAATTCTGACTCACAAGTATCAGCATCGAGCCTATTTGGCCAAGATAATTTTCGTCTTCCCTAGCACCTGCATCTAGTCAACAATATTTATTGCAATTATAACAATGACAAGTTACAATTGCAGTGTGACTGCATGCAGTGTAGTGACGCGGCACGCTCGGGTAGCATGCGGGCGCGGACGTCGCTTATCACGAGCGAACGAGTTACCGCATGCGTATAACTCAGTGTGTTGTACGATATATTTTTACTGCTCCAAATACTTATGTAATTAAGTTTTGTAACGCAATCATTCCACTTACCTACGTACGCTTCGCGGTATAATTATTTACATCTGCGCGTGTTTTATACTTAACACTTACCCGAGTTACCATCTACGTAGTTTACGTTATTTCCTTAATTTGAAAAAAAATGTAACATAACGCCTGTAATCCTCGAAGGTGTAGGCAGAGCACATTCTTACACGTCCCCAATTACGTTTACGCCCTACCATAAAATAGGTGGTGAGCCCATGCCATACACTGAACCTATATCCTTAATTAATAAAGGCTGTAACAGTAACTCGCTAATATATTAAGAGTCTTAATAGTCTTGAGGGGAAAATTCTCAAAGCGTCAATATTAACTATGTCCAAATACTATCAAACTCGAAGTACTTTTAAGCAGCACTAACTAAATTAAACTCATCAATAGGTACGGTGAAACGATCGATTCAATAGTGCAATAGCTATAATAACATGTTTGTTGAACAATTTTACAATAATTTTTATCATAATTGTACAAACACAGCTCGTCCTTGCCGGTGATATTTGCGGGTAGTTCAAAATAAAAAAAGAATCATCATTACTCTCAGTGATTGTTTATGTTCTTCAAAAGGGTACCGATACCTATATTGTTTCCGCGAGCAAGTACCATATACCCTTTATGGTGTGTTGCCAGTTGTAAAGGGCAGGTTGCTGATCACCTCGAGACGCCGGCCTCATGACTACTGCCGGGTTTCAAAGCGTAAACACTCACGTGAATGGATGTTGACGAAAGATGAAAGGCCAAGCACGCCACACGAATGGGTTTTGACGTTCACGAAGATTTATTTTTATTCCAATAATTGTAACAAAAGTGATATTCTGCACTTGATCCTTTGTGCCTACAGCGAGAGACTAACAATATAATAATACTTTACCAATATTAGATTATCAATCAATCAACCCAATACTTTAACTATACTTTACTAACATTGGATTAGATGATAATAACATTACTACACATAATGTTATATTTATCACTAACAGAGCCATTGAATACCTTAATTTATTATAATAATGTACGATGCAGGTAAGCATGATGTGGCGGATAAAAGTAGAACGAAAATGACCATTTATAGGGTCATCGATTGTGTGATGAAATTTAATAAATGATTATATTCATCTCGATGACCCATACTACATATTAACATAATTGTTTAAACGTGTTGTCCTACTTATCATGTTCATCATGTATATATTAATATTATTAATGTGTATATATTTTAACATGTATAAAGTATATAATATTTACCTTTTTTTTAATGAGTGTCTATGTATTTAATTAAAACTGCCAAGTGAATACCTACGATGCGTGTTCTCCGTTAATTAGATTTAACTGGGAGGGCATATCATTAGGCATTATGTGCACTATTGTACCCCTTATTCTGCTATAAATAGAACAATAGAATAACACTCCTGCTTTATCGCTGAGAGATAGGCAGAAGAATTCAGTACCTTTTAAAAGGCTTTAAGTGCATAAGCAAAGGAAAAAAACGGTATATTCCAATGTGAAATATATTTTTAAAATGTTATAAAGAGAAATATGTAGGTACTCTAAGTAATTTGTAATGTTAACTTGGCATGTCATCGTATCACACCATTTCGGTGTGTCGACATTGTATTTAAGTGGTCACCATAAGAAGCAGGGGCTAATAAGTTTAGCGCGTCTGTAAATTTGTTAGTTCCTGTCAATGTTTGTATTGCTACCACTTGCAGCTTTAATCTCTTTTCTTGGTTTCATTCGGGATGTACTTGACCAACACTTACAATCTATACCACGTGCCCAGTCATACATGTGCGTACAAAGTTAATATAATGAAAATCAGGAAGCCACGTAGAGTTGGATTTAATTAAAAATCAAGAAGACATTTTTAACATTTCCACGGCGTTCTCCAATCAAAGCCACATTATTTTATAGTTCAAGGGGAACTTTTAAATATGTAATATATCATGTACTAAAGGCTGATGTAAAATGAATACATCAATATAATGTCTAAATTCTGAACAGCATCTTACTACGCAGGACATTTCCTAAGCCGAAATCTGATGACTCTATTTTTAAGTGCAAGAAACTTTAAAACAGGCTTTCTGAGAATGTCCAACACTACCAATGTTACTAACGCCAATGAATAACGTATTGCCGAACTATGAAAACATACATACTCGTATGTACATCTGCATACGTGAGAAACTGTGTGCGCTTAACGCGACCAGCGTAAACGATACTTTGCAAATAACGCGCAAAACAACGATCAACGCTGCCTAGCTGTTAGATTACAAATGGAGTCGTAATGGTCTGATTGCAGGCAGTAGTATCATTCAGACATATTACAACTCATTCAAATTCCGACCGTCACTGCGTAATTAACCTGCAACGCGGCTCGCATCGTTACTGCGATTGTGTAATAATTACACAATTACAAAATGGCACGCTCGCTGCGCCACGCCGTATCATAACATTATAACCAGTGTGCGAACACGCACTGGCCACACGCATCGGATTACTGCGCGGAAATTTTTCTAAATCCTAAACTATACATCCTTACTAAGTCTGTGCAGAAATGTTTGAAAATCCTTCTAAACGCAACTGTATGTTGTTGTTATATCTGTGTTTGGTCCTTGGTGCTGTCTGCTTGGCCCGTAACGGATCTAGAGTTACGACATAATAATAAGTTCTGTCTTCTAATCATATGTTAGCTTAGAACAATGTACATAAAATAAGACTTGAGATCAGTGACGGTTCATTTCATTATATCATAGAAGAAGATATAGTATCTATAATAAGAAGCATCGTTAAGCTGTTCCAAAACAGGTGGATAGTTTTTCATGGATTTAATGTTGTTAGGGTTTTGTTTTGAACTGGAGTAGGTATTACTCAGAAAATCGGCGTAATTTTATTTCTGTGTGTAGGTTGTGTTAGGTAAATACACGAGGTCCCTGTTGCTCGGAACCAGAATTCGAGCTAAGGTACTCCCTGCGTGTTGTAGGAGGCGACCAAAGAAACTTTCGGGGTCGTGAGTGATAATTTTTTGTTTCAAAAATGTTACTCCTATGTAATTACGATCAGATATCATATCCTCTATAAAATTATCAACTGC
>DWME01000900.1:0-28644 GCA_018244795.1 Parelbella ahira ahira
GTGCATGGGATGTCGTGCGTCAGTATCCATTTTAGATCTCTCCAAGGAACCGGCTACAGCTCTGCGAACGCTCGGGGAGGCGATGTGATGTGATGTCGCGTTCATGTGCTGCCAGCTACTTTGCATATATCGTAAAATAATATTAATTATATTGTTATCATTCGTATTTATCCAATGTCGTAAATAAAATAAATCTCAGCTGTATGTACCTATGCTTGTACAAAAGATACAGGACATAAAAAAAATAATTTTGAAATGTGTTTAGTAAAAAAGACCTGTGATAATTTTAAATATCCAACATCTGACATCTTCGTTTGGAATTTTATGTACAATCAATAATATTTTGACTAAGAAAGTATCGCCCAGGCTTCTACTTTAACACTAAGTCACCTTCGAAGGGTGTGAAACTGACAAACAACATACGGTACATTTCAGACTAATTCAAAGATCCGTGAATCACTTCGATTAAAGTATTTCAAATTAGATACAAAAGATTCACAAACTTACCTTACAATTTCACGCGTATAACCTTTCATTCATGCAATAATTAAATGCCTTCCTTTCTCTATTAGACGAGAAGTACTATTTATTATGATGTCTAAAGTGTGCGTTCGCTATTAATTAACATTATTAGAGCAAAAATCGTTGTAGATTTTAATTAACATCGTTAACGATACAGTATTAATCTCAAAATGTTTGGTAGTCACTTACGAATTAGGTCGCTCTTCGGTACTCTTTTAATAAAAAACAAAAACTATTGTACTTACTGTTTGTGAAAGTTACGAAGTTCGTCTGGCTTTGTAGAATGGTTACAACTTTTTTTTTGCTAATTGAATGTGTTCTCGAGTTTTTTTTCTATTGAGGATTACTACATTCCATTGCAATATTGAAAAAGTCGCCATTGAATTACTAGTTGTAATTGGGAGTGTAATACTAAGTACACTCCTCTGCCTACCCCTTCGGGGATTATAGGTATGATGTTGCGTTTTTTTTAACTATTATTTCGGGCATGTAAAACTATATTTACTTATTAGCGTCTATTTTTTATGTTTTTTTACTTAGGTATGATATAAGTTGTGTAGCAGAAATCGTTATTTAAGCAATAAGGCTGCCAATTTGATCTCATGATTTTAATTGAATTTGTAGTTTACCCTTTGTAGTTTAACGTAGGTACATTAAATTTTATAATATTGTATTGTATTATATCTGATAGTAGGAAATTGTCATATCATGTATTTTTATTACAGATAATTATGTTGATAATGTTATATAAGTTTTAGTTTTAGAGGATTCCCTTTAGAATTGAAATTTAAAAACGGAAATCGACTCTGCATTGCTCTTTGACGACAGGAACACGATCAAAAGAAATGTTTCTACAAGCGTATAGTGAGTAGAGGATTTTATCTACATACATATGTACATAATAATATATGTATTAGAAGCTCGACAAGTACTTACCTATTTTAATTGGTAAAAATAAGTACTGTTAAAAATCATCTACATAATATATCGCCCTCTAAAGCTTATCACTTGTTCCTCATCTACAATGAGCAAAAAAGTACAGCTTTTTTTTACTTATGTACACACAGTAAAAAAATTATTTTATTACCCATATTTTTACCTTAAACAAGGACTTCCTAACGCCGTGAGCCACTTCATTGATTTCGTTATCAAGCGCCCGCAGCGCTGAAAGTGAAATGTATTTAGCCAATATATCGCGAAACAAAGTACCCGCTGTAGCATGTATTTTTACAACGAGCACACGTTAGCTGCCCCTCGCCGCGCCAATTCAGACCCATTAGAGCGAGAGGGACGGACTGTCTTTTGTCTCGGCCGCGCGCCCGCCACGCGGCACCTAACCAGGTGTGTTCAACCCATCGTCAGCTATGTCGATTCAATTATAGCGATCTGTTGACTTTGCGGACACACGTTTGCGAGGCACGCTTGTGGTAATAAATATTTTGTTACAGCTGTTAACACTGTACCAACTGTTCTGTTAATGCGATGCGATTTTGACAGTTAATTACCAATTATCTTGTTTGTGTGTTGACGTGTGTAGTTTTAATATTATAATATGTAGTGTCAACGTTTTTGATACCAGCTGATGTTGATGATGATGAAATTGTAGTTTCTTATAACATTGTTATTATATCTTCATACCAGGTTCCTTACGGAATAAGCAGAGGACCAAAATCGCAATATATCTATATCCTCACAGACCTGACCTATTTCTACATTCATCACTCTCTCCATACAAGCACACCGGTTTTGTACTTATTTTAGAATATTATTGTCATCAGCATTAGCCTACTCCCGTCCACTGCTGGACATAAGCCTCTCATATAGCACGCCACTGAGCTGGACCTTCGTAGAAGATCAACCATAACATAATAAATTAATATTAATTAGGTTTGTATTTTTCTTATTTCTCTACAATGTATTGAAGTTACACAAATGTATGTATTAGATATCATTTACCTTTATGTTTTGGGATCAGAGGACCGTGCGTCGAGTTATCTCAATATACATATTGTTATAAATTTACAGAATTGACTTAATATATATCTAAAATACGATAATAATATTGCCTTGTAACCAACTGGACTGAGGGCAAACCAGTTGGCCGGTCGTTCTTCGGGTTCATTAATCAATTGGCCTTAGAACGAAAGGGGTTATAATACATAATATAAAGTCGAACATCGCTGGGAACGATTTTTATATAAAAACATCAGTCTGTTCTTAAAATTGTTTGTTTATTTATTGCCACAACTGAAACTCACGATGTAGGCCTAACTGCATGAAATTTATAGTGTTTTAAATGTCGAATACTAGTAGGTACTGTACATTTTTAAGTGAAAAAATTTAAATGCGTACGATTGTAAAATTAATTAGTTTGTAACCTTTTAAACGGCCTATCTGTTATTACGGCCATAACCCTATAAGACGAGACCCCTATTCCAACAGTGGAATCATGAATGAGTCGATTATTATTATTTCTTAACCTTATTAAAGCCACCATATTATTATTCCTTATCCCTACGGGGAGTACGGGCGTGATTTTAAATATTTTTAAATTAAAGCATTGTTATTTAAAATCGCCTATCACGTGTTATATTATCAGTAGTTAATTACATTTGTGATACTAGCATGGAAAAAAAAACGAAAAAGCGTAATGTAGTAAAGCAAAAAGGTTGCGGTCCCATTATAACTGCACTACGGTACTTAGATCATCAAAACTTTATTCATATACCGTACATTGCGTCCGCTGGCTGACAACGTATGAAATGATACGCCGTCTGGATAAAGACTCAAAAGCAATGGCGTACGGATAACAAATACGCCTTATAACAACTGCACATCATGTGGTTTGTGGAGATGTTACTATTGTTACTTCTCTAATGTTAAGAGTAAGAAGAAAGTATCTATTCCATCCAGATATAACAGAGTCTGATTTAAGTGGGTCTGAAGTCAGTGAAACCGGTACTAAAGTGTGAGGAACGTAAACGAGGTTTGTCATGTCTGTAAGACCACAGATATGTGGTGCACTGTGCTTTGTGCCTATCCCACAATCGATCTGAATAATAATAATAAAAAGAATAGGAAAAATATATGTATGATCACCATTATCACCCTACTGCCGTCCACTGGTGCACATAGGCCTCTTCAATAGCACGTCACTGTGCTCGATCTGCAGCTCTTCGTATCCAACCACTGCCAGCCACTTTGCCTATATCGTCACCCCGCCTAGCTGGAGGGTGTCCGACGCTACGTTTGCCAAGATGCGGTCTCCACTCCAGAAAACGTCTGCTCCAGCGGATGAATATGAAATATAAAAATATCTGTAAATAATCAAAGCCTGTCAGTTGAGTTTACGTTGCTCTTGCTCGCTAACATTAATTGACAGTGAAACACGAT
Source organism: Parelbella ahira ahira (assembly GCA_018244795.1). Taxonomy (NCBI): domain Eukaryota; kingdom Metazoa; phylum Arthropoda; class Insecta; order Lepidoptera; family Hesperiidae; genus Parelbella; species Parelbella ahira. The sequence goes on from DWME01000900.1 coordinate 3,916, forward strand.
ACATAGTGATTCACTAATGTGTGTACATACATTCAGCAACATTGTGTTAAATACAATTACCTCTATCTACACAGACACGTGCTGAACGACGTTCATCAATGCTATCAATTTTCCCTGTCGCTACACGTACATATTAGTGGTACGTACCTACTTCGCTAACTGCATGTGAAAATCACAGTCATTTCACTGTTTCCTTTTTCAATGATAGTAATCTTTTGATAATATACTTTTTAAATCCAATATTATATTCTTTTGTAATATGGATATTTTTAAACGTGACTCTAAATTTAACAAATATTAAGTGTTTTAAAATAATGTAAGCAACACGTTTAAAATTAATCGACTGAACGTACAGAGTATGAACATTCATTTTTTGTATATTAAACGGTAGTGGCTGCAATTTAGCAATTGTTGTTAGTGAAATTCTGATGTGTACGTGCATCTGCAGCACAGAGAGCAGTGAGTTGTCGTCCGACTAATCGCTCGATCAGTTGATTGCGTTCGATTAGAATGGCCGCACACATCCTACTGTATTTTTGTTTGTCTTCGCCCTTTGTTTTGTTTGTTGTTCTACACCTTCAATTCGTATTACACAAAGCGAGGACAGTGATGATGATAGACAAACATAATTCTCGAGTTCGACACACATGTACACATTACAGCTTGCAAAATTAATGGCGTTGTTTTAGTCAAATTGTTGAACCACGGTTTATAGCAGTCATCATTTTAATTAACGTTCTTTTGTATTCCAACTGGAAACCGGAATGTTTGCGGGGCGCTTACAGCAAACGCTTAGTTGACCAACTATAATAGGGCACGTTTCTCTTATATAAAGTTCCACACATGTGCAAATGTACTCACGTATACATCACACACATGTAAATGTAAGTGTGTTTCAGTTGAAAGCGTGCCCCGAGTCGCGTTCGGTGCGTGACGTCGTTATCTTAGAAACGTGACACAGTCCGTGGGCTTTACTTGAGCCAGCAGAAGTGCCATTTTTACATTATTCTAATTTTCGCCTTGCTACATAATTTCATTCTCTCGAATACATTCTCATTTCTTAAAAAAGTGTTGCAGCTTGATGGCATTTTTTAGAAACATCCATTTGAGGTATTTAATAAGATTATAATTATATTAGTTTTCAAAACGAATGTAGTTATTTAAAGCGAAGTTGTAATAATGCAATTGAATGAATATCTTAATATCGTCTTAATCATCATCATTATCAACCAATTTCAGTCCACTGCTAGACATAGGCCTCCACCAATGAGCGCCATCGCGCCCTGTTCTGTACATCATCGTCTTAATACCGGTTTTAATTCTTTTATGGTACCAATCAATTAAAATAATGTACGTGGTTATGTAAAATCTTAATTTTGGGAATTATAGCCACACATATGTAACGCTACCATTTTACTGATTATTAATTAAGAAGTCTAATTACATCGCAGCACATTAATTACGTCACACTTCAATTACCTACCTGATATCACACTTAAGCCGCAAAGGCAAACCTAGTTATAGTAACACCCAACCATAGCTACGGTATAATAATATGTGTATTAACATTCTTTTATCCCATTATTATTAAATAACAACGTCTGTTTCCACAAAGGCAATAGTAAATTCGCGACATAGAGGAGCGGACCAATGAAAGCGTTGACAAAGGAACGAAGGTCAATCGCATTATCTTGCAAAGTGTATTGAAGAATGCCTTTAGCAAAACAAACTATTTTGTGTTCGGTGGGTAGGAATTTAATTTGAATATAGATAAAGCTTCAATAGCGCTTACTTTGCTCCATGATTATATTATGTTTCTCTCACTATATTACATTAGATACTTCTTTAGGAATATGTCATCACCTGGAAAAAGATCTAGCTGCCCAAATTAGGCGAAGAGCGCATGTTCTTGGGTTGTTCGAGTTAAATTAGGATTTCTTTGAAGTTATTAGTTTCCGATTACACGTGAACCCATCAATCACTGTTGTTACTATGAGATAACAATTTGTTATAATAAAAACTGCCAGAGGCCGTAGAGATATCGAATAATTAATTCATAGTGAAGTTTCCAGGGCCAGAACATTAATTTTTCATTCGTTATTGTCATAAGTATGAAGTATTAGCTTACATCGTCGTTTTTGTCGTAATCACGAGAATTAGATTTATGATAGAAATTATTATACAAATCATTTTTAACATAAACCTAAGATATGAAATTATTTATTGTACGTACCTGTAGTATGAGTATTTGATTCATATAATAAATGTCACCTCATGACGTCACCACCATTGAGGTTGATAGTTCATATTTCAAGGCAAGATTAGGTATCATAATTAAAAACAAAACTCAGAAAAAAATGTCAAAATCGAAGACTGAAATTTTGAACTATTTGGATTTACCCTCAGCCTTTGCAGATTTTGAAGTTCGTTCAGCTATAACCTTTTAATATAAAGGGCGAAGGTATCTGAAGTTTCTGGTTCCAAGGACATTCCATTAAAAAACAATACTATTTCCGGTGACATAATAACTTTAGGACGTTAGAAATTTGTTGTTACAGCTGCTCCTCTGTTATCCAAAGACTTTGAAAGTGCAAACGAAGGAGCGAAGTAAAAACGCCTACATCACCTTGTTAATATGACGGTGATACGTACTGCTGTATTACAGCTCCTTGCACAAACTTCCAAAGTAATCAACTCATTAGACACATTTCTTCCTGACACGAATCTTTCCTTTTCTTTATTTTTTTCCGGTTCCCTTGCTACAGTTTGGAAATAACATTCCCTTGAGAAAACAATCTTTTGGTCGCAGTTTCTCGAGCGCTACCTACTTAAGCCCTTTGAGTATCTTTTCATTAAATAACATTGATGCTTCTTGGTACTTTAAGTCGTTTTAGTAAAATATCCGCGTGGTGATTTCTATCGTGCGAACTCGATTTCTATAATATTATCTGAGCAATTTTCTGGTTCCAATTAGACTGGAGTCAATTATTATTAATAGCCCCTTTCCAATATCAGCTACCCTGTATTATTGGTTAGCGTATTTACATTGTAATATCAATATAGTAGCTTACCACTTTCAATATTCTTTGAATAAAGTACACAAATATGTTATTTTGATATAAAGTTCTATGTTACGAGTACTAATAGAATTGAAATGAGCATTTGAGGTAGTGTGGTAGATAAAGAAACTTGCAGGAAACCGAGCTGACAACTGCTAAATGAGAAAACTCTCCGCATTAAAGACATCACATAAAACTGGTTATTTTTTTTGGATGCAACGTAAAAGACTTGAAAGAAGATTGCTAGAAATGTGGATGGTGAAAATACATAATCTCTGTCTACCCTTATGGGAAAATAGATTTAACAATTTCTATGTACTTATGTATATAGATATTCGGTATAAATGTGTATTATTTTACTTGACGCCCGAAATAAAGTGTCATTTTAGGCATTTGGCCATTGAAAAAGAAATAGATGAGCGCTTAAAACTTTTCAGGCCTGAGGCCATAATGCCTCGGGGACTCGCTATCAATTTTATTCCAAAAACTTTCTTGTTACGAATTTATCTGATTGCAGGGCTATTTAGCTTACAAGAGTTTTAAATACCTCCGAACGTTACGAAGCGTACGAAAAACTCGACAATATTTTCCGTTGAACGAATTTTTTTATGTATACGAATTTGCACCTCATTCCCTGGAGTTAAGGACTTTAAATTACATTTTCTGGACAAAAGCTCGGGTTGAATTTTTAATGGCAAGTTCATCAAAAGTTCTAGTAATTTTTCATTTGACTCTCTAATTTTTGCTTCGTGGTAAGATATTTGTATATCGCGGTTTTAAAACTAATAAGGTGAAAGAAGAATGAAAAGTTTTCAGTTCACTCAAGTAATTCAGTTCTAAGTTTATTTAACTCGTGATAAAGCTAGTTTTACTGAGTACCTATACATATATTTTGAAATTAAGCGTACTGTATATTAGTTATTTTAAAATTATATCGCAGTAGGTTTTAACGGAAAAAGTAAGAAGTTAGTATGTAAGACGAAAACCCCGGACGATGGACTGCTTAAGTAAATGAGGCACTCGAAACATCACTCCATGATGCTCTACACGGCGCAGAATACAGGACCAACAGGCGAGACACAATTAAGAGATTACTGACGCAAAGAGCCACGATCCTCTGCAGTAAGCGAACAATTCATGAAGAAGAAGAAGAATAACTCAAGTTTTAACATAAAAATACGAGACACGCGATTACCATTCGCTAGACATTTTGAGAATACAAATTCCTAACTTTTATTCCCTTTCACCGATGAGTATTAAAAAAGCTTAACTATTTCATAATAACGCAATTGAGGATTTGTTTAAATAAATTCCAACATCATCATCATTTTATCGTTCTACTGTTGGACATGGACCCCCTTCATTATGACAAGGATTAGGGCATGGTCTAAATGCTGGCGGTTTGTGAATTGACCGACAGCACACTTTAGAGTACTTTATGGGGAACTTTAATATGTGCAGGTTTCCTCATGAAGTTTTCCTTCTCCGTTAGAACAAATTAAACCTAACCATGTAACTCTGACATTTTTGCAACCAAAAAATATTCAAATATCATCATCATCATCATCATAATCATCATTAGCTTCTAAAATTACACTACTACACCCTTCTCTAATCATCATCACATCAGTCTTTACCGTTCCACTGCTGGACATAGGCGTTTCCCAAGGTGTGCTACATCACCCGACCCTCCGCAGATCTCATACAACCGCTAAACTGGAAATCCTGCGACCACCCCCTCAAATATCATAATTAACTCAATTACTAATTCCTTTACGGTAACAAAAAACCATGTAACTCGATTGTAAAAAAACAATGCCGTCATGCAATCGTTTCTGCCGGTAATCTTCCATTGTCTTACGTACCTTCATATCTGTACATTTTTTATATGTAGATATTATCAAATTGGCACTTATTGTTAGAACCTATTTGATGAAGAACTTTATTGCCATACTATGTGGTGTTTATTCGTCCTGTCCCGTCATAACCCGTTTCAGTCCCTCGTCAATCGCTTTGTAGGTAAGCGCTAATACTTACACCTGTTGTAATAAATCGGTTTTGAGTAGATACATACGTACCTCATTGGGGTTTTAGGTTCATTCATGGTCCCAAGCCGAAGACAGGGCGCCATGGCGCTCATTGGAGGACGCCTATGTCCAGCAGCGGAGTGAGATAGGCTAATGATGATGATGATGTTGATGTTGATGTTGATGTTGATGTTGATGTTGATGTTGATGATGATGATGATGATGATGATGATGATGATGATGATGATGATGATGATGATGATGATACCGAACTCATATTTTACGTACCAGTATTGTTTTAAATAGCTAAATATGTTTGTGTTACAAGTAACTGAATCGACTTATATTAAACTTTCTTATTCGACAAAATTATCCATGCGCTTCACCTAAACTAATCGTGACAGACTCAATTATCTTTACAGTGAACACGACGATGTATCAGATTTATGAAATTAGTTATTTATAATTGGCACCGACAATATCGAGCCTGACTGGATGTTCAAACACATTTATTAATAGTGATTATTCAACGGTACAATTAGGTGTAGGTATATTGTTTAACGAAACTTAATTATTAATTAATTAATTCACTTTCATATAACGATTTTACACCCAACAAATCGGAATAACAGCAGTTAATCGACCCATGTGTCATTCCACTGTTAGAATATGGGTCTCATCTCATATTGAGAGGGTTAAGGCCACAGTCTGCGACGCTGGCCAAGTGCGGGTTGGCTGACTTCACACACCGTAGAAATATTTTTTTTATGACTATTGAATAACAACTGGTTGTCAATAAATTAAACTTGTGAATACTTATTTAATGTACATCGTGGTGTTTGGGTAATATAACTAGTAGTATCAATAGTACATATTAGTATCGTAATGTTGGTTTTTAATGTTACCAATATCGTTGATACAGATCAGTTGACCGAATTCATCCGATTCGCAGCCCCCAATTACTCGCAACAATGAACATTGAAATTTGTTATCGTCCGGCATCTATTGTAAATTGTGTTTGCTTGTTGATTGATTTTATTTCTCTTTTTCTCTCTCTCTTTCCTGTTGTATAGTTTTGATTATGCAATTATTGAAACCAACTCTTAGTTTTTTCTTTCTATCAACAACAGTTGCTATTCGTATAGTAAATAGTAGGTATACTCGTATATTTGATGTGCGCTTTTCTGATATTTTTACCGGAATATATATCTGGGAAACCCCGTTGTCTCTGAAATCAACCAAGCACAGTCGTATATTTTAGAAGTTAGTCAAAGTATTTCTAAGCTTCGTATATCTTTATCACGGATGAGGGAATAACCTAACATTTACATTGCAAGGAGTGCCTCGCAATTCTAAACAAATTCTAAGTTTTGAAATGCGTCTGAACATCTTAAGAGTTTCGTTATTTGATAATATTACTCAAAGTTACATTTTCAATAATTAATACCTACCACGTTTTTACAAGAATTGGGTTTAGTTCTAAATATCCATGGACATTAAATATTTAAAAAAATTCAAGCTAAAAGTACAAGTCAAAAAGGTTTAGGTCTGAAAAAGAGAAAAAAAGAGATGATTTGGGCCTATAAAAATAAAACTCATGTTATCATTGTATTATTGAATGAAATTAAACGAAATATTTTACGGTAAGTAACTACTTTTTTTATCAAAGAGGACTAGTAACTTAGTTATTGTAAAAAAAGCAGTCAGGCAATTTGTTAGACAGATACTCAGTAGCTCGCGGGAATTGACCGATTCCATCACAAATGCTTGTCATAGAACTTACTATAATATTTTTCATGAAATATTCAAATAAATTTTCTGTTGCCTATCTTATTTAAGTAATCATTATTCTCTTAAAATATGTAGATTGCTTACTAAAATTTAATATTTACATACATATGTAAGAATAAGAAGAACACAGCGGGAAGCTACTGGATTCGAAAGTCCCGGGATCGGAAGGAGCCACTCCTTCCGATCCCGATAATTAGGGGAGGCCTATGTATAGAAGTGGACATCTAAAGGCTGATGATGATACATATGTACATATAAATCAAATATGTACCAAATATACCGCAAACAAAATGTCAGACTATCTCAATTAGAGAAGCACGAAATCTTGAATTACATTTAATGAAAAAGAAAAGCGTTACATACATATTGTGTTAATAAAATCCGTGTTACCATTTCAAAAACCTCCAAATACCCACGAACACGAAAGTCACGAACGATTTTTGAATATGTCCGACATAGTTTACGCCCGTTTTTATTTGCGTCACGTTTGAAAGTTATCCCAATCTGTCCGGTTTCAGAAGTTACAGCGCCTACGGGTCAAATACAGATCGTCTCTACCAGCTTCAATTAAAACTCATTCTAAATTTTCATTAATTGTACCAGTTAGTATATTTAAACTTGTATTCACGCCGGTAATCCTGGAAGATGTTGGCAGAAGAGTGTAGGACATTTCCACGTTCCACCGGTCAAGTTTACTTTCCACTATGGAACTATGTAGGCATGTTATTTGTGGAAGAACTAAAAGCCCAACTGCAATATTATGCGACGTGATAACAGCTAAGTTATTTTCATAGTTGTAAGTACAAATATGTATGTACATATCGCTCATTTGCGACTAAATTGTAGTATGTCAAAAACACTATATTTCAGGAAACAGTTAAGAAAATTTTAAATCATGATTATTATATGTATGACTAATATAATATTATATGACTTATAGATTATACTACGATATATTATAACCATTAAAATAGTCGTAGAATAATTACGATTTCAAACTTAATGAACTGTTTTCTGAAATATGTTTTTTTTTGAGATATCACAGTACAGTTGCAAATGAGCGATGTATGTATGTACATATGTATTCCCAGTAAGTGATATTTCGTATTAATAACACTTAATTCCCACAAATATCTCATTAACCTAAATTGCTACGGTGTTAAAACGATCAATTTTTACTTACACTCAATCAAACTCGTGCGCTAATCGGAGGACGAGAGTCGTTAACCTAAAAATGAAAATAATATTAATGAAATGCTCACGCACGAACACCGTGCGATTCAGGTCTTAACATGATTCCACAGTTTCGTTGTCCGTACGGCTTTCATAGCATCTGGAACAACAAAATTGGGGTACGCATTTTTTCACGCCGGCATTGTTGGTGCGTTTTTGTATCATTATCGAAAACCGATGCGACATCGTAATGGGAATATGTATCAAACGTGTCACTGTCCTACATGTATATACATACGTGTAGTTAGAATAATGATCGATTGGATGATATTTTTTATATATAACTTAACACCGTACAAATTAATAGATACGGTTGCACATAATAATGTTTTTGATAACTGTGTTCAGAAGAGGAATAGGTACATAAGGGCTAAAGAGGATACATAAGATGTGTTAATTTTAATTCATGTTACTAATTTGTCGTTAGTTATATATAGTAACAATGGGACTAATTCTTAAGTAACTTTTTTGCTTTTTCCTTTTACTGCGTGAAATGTGTACCTACGTGATTATATAATATTTTCAAGAATCGACCGTATATTATAAACAGTATCAAAGCAAATACTCTCAAAAGCAAAATAATTTTATTCAATTCATAAGCGCTCCCAATCTAAATGGGTAACGTTCGCAAAAAAATCGACCCGAAATTATTTACGAACAACAACATCCGAGGGAGATACAAAACAAAAGACAGTTGTATATCCTTAAAAGCGTTATAAATCGAGCAGATAGCACAGAAAAACGGCGGTGCTCGCGACGGAAAACAAAAAGCTCTTTGCACAAAAACCGATGAAAATGTCCATGGCAACGTACGTACGATGTGTACGCCCCACTAGTTATAGTCTGATAAATGATTTTCAGTGATATACGTACCGGTGGGGGATTTCCCTTTTGAATATAATAGTATTCAAGTATCGAACATTGTATCTAAGTGGTGTTACTCTTGTATGAAAGTGCTGATTATAAAATATTATCGCCGGTGATATTTTATTACATTTTGTTTCGTATTTTGAGCGTATCGTTTTAAATTTTGATACGCGCCTTTCGTTTTTAAGTGACATCGAAGTGAAGGGTAGTTTATCAATGAAAAAAGTAGGTACCTACGCTCTAGAATGTTCTACCCTTATCTAAATTCCGAACGTACACTCGGATGTTATTTCGTTCATTACACATATTGTAAGTTTTCAACTAAAATGACTAGCTCCGCACTCGCGTAAGAATACTTAGACTGAATTACTTTGCTAAAAGTTTAATACACTGTGTGTATGAAGATGTAGTCGAAGTTAGACTACAGGCCGGAGGCAGTTGCTAGAGTTATATTTATAGTACAAGTTAGATTGTTCAGTAAAGAAAAGGAACTTTCATGTCGGCTAGTGAGATTTCAAAAATTCGTTGACATTTCAGTTTATTTGTAAGACAAAATTTTAATACGTCGTCCGAACATCTCGACGGTAAAAATAAAACACTAAAAATATTTGATAGTGTTTTCTTTGCGGACGGTAAACATAAATTTGACATTAAATGACTATTTTATTTGGTGCCTAGATAAAAGGGGTTGCCATGAATAATTGCTATTCTACGAAAGATTTTTAATGCTTTTACTTATGACACAAATATTTGTTCTAAATGGGGATTGAACTCATGATCTCAGGCTCGGCAATCAGCTTCTCTAACCACTGAATCAAAAGACTAGTCGAAGCTTGACTTAGTCAAGTTTTTTCTACCATCATTATCAATGCATATAACCCGGACCTCGTACAGGTCCGAAACTAGTCGGACCATCTCGAAAAACGCACGTGACTTAAGTCGGTAGATACATCTATGTACAATGACGTGTATAAATACTCACGAAACATTTAATAGTAAAATATAGATTAAGATAGTTTCCCTCGCTTGCATCTATTGGTTTCTCTTTAACAGAGTTTGCGTAAAGCAATTAATTGCAGTTTAATTGCAGCATTCCGAACTTGACGAACTCGCGTTAAATCGCACTAAGTTGGGCACCAAACTTCGAGGCACTCCTGCAAGCATTGCTTTGAGATGTAACTGTACAGAAACTACTGTTACATCGTGTATCCAATTAAATTAGTAAACGTAACATCGCGCTTGTAATCGCGAAGGGGTAGGCAGAGGAGTGTAGTACACTACCACATTTCGCCTGTTACGTTCAAATCTCATGGAATAGGTGTTGAGCCCATTGTCGTACACCGAGCACAGATCCAGACTCCGAGCCACAACTAGAAATTCTAAATTATAAAAAATTCAATAGTACCCGACCCGAGATTTGAACCCAGGACCTACCGATCGCCAGTCGCGCTTGCAACCACTCGACTAACGAGGCAATCATTTGATAAATGTGTAAATTGTGAATTAATTGTTAAACCTATCAAACGGGTAAATTATTGGTTTTGCAATTACATATCTTTAACAGCACTTTGAGAACCACTGAAGATGTTTATTAAAACAGATTTTATGATCTGCAAAATTACAAACATAAATAATATTATGATTGCTATACTTTAAATGATACCTTCAACATAACGAACAAAAGATTTAAAGTCGTTACACAAAGTCGAAATGAGCGGAAATGTGTCCATTAGAGGCGCAGCCTTATTGCTAGTGTAATTTATAACACAACCTTCAGAACCGGTTACACAATTTCCCCTCAAGATCCATTACTCAGAGAGTCCTCTATGCCCCGCAATTACAAAGGCTGCTTTGTCCCAACGACCACTAATTGAAGAATCGTTCGCCTTTTAATTGATGGAGGGCACATGCTTTAGGCTATACAGCATGGATATTTTAGTGACGTCAGTGATATGATTGAATAAGTACTCCAATAACTCTTAATGCTTCTGCTGTTAATAGAACGTAACACGATAACAGTCTGATATCACGTCTGTAATTTACCGAAGAGGTAGGCAGTGTAATACACCCACGTTCCCCCAGTTATGTTCAATTCCCAAGATGCCCAATACTCTCGACGTTTGTATATTCCTATGGAATGGGGGGTGCTCCTCTACGATTTCGAAACATACTTTTATGTTTTTTTATATGACAGTCAAATGCAGCTGTTTATTTAATATTATTTAATCATATGTATTAATTTAATATTAATTTATTATAATTTTTATAGTTTTATTTTAATTCGTACGTTCAAAAACATCGTATTCTGTATTTACTATGTTATACTTTATTCACAAAGATGACTTAAGCCGTAGACAGAACTTTACAGGAGGTAACTAGGTACTAAGCCTCCCCACTTTAAAATCTGGCTCTTTACCTTCGTCAATCTCCGTTGGTGAAGTCGTAAAAGCTAGCATGTGGCATGAGAAAAAATATTTTCTTTGATTGCTTTCTCTTATGAACGTAACATCACGCCTGTAATCCCCGAAAGGGTAGGCAGAGGAGTGTAGTACACTCCCGCGTTTCACCAGCTACGTTTAAGTACCATGCAATAGGTAGTGAGCCTATTGCCATACATGAGGCATATGCCTGATCTTATTTTATTTAAATAAAACACTTTTCAAAGTGTTTCTTGCAAAATGATGTATTTCAAAGAATTGTAAAGAATGTATTTCTTGCAAAGTGATGTTACATCATATATGTATTTATATTATATGAAAGTTACGTGATAAATATGTTTATATAAAGACACTCAAAAGTAACTGAGCGGGTTTTTAAAGATCTATTTCCTAAACTTTTTAATAAAAAGAGAATAATAATTTTATCTGTAAATGGTTAAGCCTTATTTTAGTTACATATTGAAAAGGAAATATGGAAACATTCTAAAGATATGCAATGCGAATGTTTATGGACATAGGTGCCGGAGGAAGACCAAGGCTCACCTATCTAGACCAAATAGATCGTGTTCTGACTGATGGGGAAGTTAGAACTCTCCGAAACCGGCGCGGGCATGTATGTATGAAGAGATTGATGAATGTAGAAGAAGCACGGCAGAAAGGGATATTTGGTATTCCGTGCTCTCTGCCAACCCCGGGACCTGGTGTGAAGATATATATGAATGTACATTCTAAAAATGCTTCGTAGACTTTCTGGAGTAATGACTATGCTTTCTTTTTCTGTAAAAATGATTGTCTTTTTGTATCGAATCCAAATATATTTTGTTTAATAATCTTCTCTGGAATAACTTTCATTCACTGTAGGTGTATTTGTAAAATATTTTACGATGATTGCTTAGACGTTTGCGATACAAACGTAGAGAGTGTATACATCTTGGGAATTGGAACCACAATCGGCGTCAGAAACGGCTGAGCGCTACACAAAATATTTCGCGTTATGTCTTTTGATCCAGTCACAAAAGGTAATATTTCGTTCTGGCGTCTGCCCGCGGCTGGAGTTGCCAGAGTTTTGGAGTTTATATTTCTGTAAGAACCTTTTTAATAAACAAGTTCCATGTAATTTGTACTTAAGAAATGAGAACTTTACTGCAAATTGAAACACCTTTCTTGTGAAGTTTAAAAAGAAATCAGTCTAGATCTGTTATCGGTATTAACCCACTAGATACATGTACATAATAATAATTTTTATTATATCATCGTGCTAAATACCTTACGGGGTAGACAGAGGGTATTGAGTATTAACTATCTCTATAATCTTTTATAACCTAATTGTTATTGTTTAATTTTCACTAGATAAAAAAAATTGCATTAATTTCTTGAATATATTCAATGTAATAACTGGGTTCCGTGTACTGTTATATTATATTTCGCATTCTCGTCACTTGTCGAGCCTCGACGACCTTATTTGCAAGTTATTGTTTCACAATACAAACCGGTTGGCACTATTCGGCCCTTTACTACCTCCGGCCTGTCTGTATCTTTTAGTTTGTTGGACCCTACTATGGAAAGTTTGTTAAGCAAACTTGTCAATATTGTTAGAAGTTAAGACTGACCGACCAGCGCTGAAATGTGGCCTCGGGGAAGCGAGCTAAGAAATTTCTTTCTTCACTGGGTATGTCAAATAATGTATCCACGTCCTTTTTATATCTTTGCCTTCACACAACTTGGTGAATTATTCCAACGAAACTTATTGACTATAGATGACACCATAGCCTAGGATGTAGATGTCCCATACATATTTTTATAGGAATAAAGTGTAGACGTGAACGTCTTTTAAGCAATACTTGCGAAAAAATATAATTTTTATTTACGCTGTGCTCAATTTGATAAGATGGAATGTCAATTATTTACAGTGCAATATATGTTCAAGTGTAATATACGTACATCTGTGTAGATAAGTAAGGAATAAAAACAAAATGGTGAAATTGAAAGGCGGAAAATCAGTGCTATGTCGGATTGATTTTAAGTTTTGGTTGATTTATCATCATCATCAGAATCAGAATCATCATCTTCATCATCATCATCAACTCTGTTGTCGATGAAAGGATTGTATAAAAATTATCTTTTTAAAATTAGCTGTGACAAAATGAATAACTAGTTTCCGTCGCAACGTTGCCTCAGAGTGCGGTATCTCATGACGAAGGACGGTTTGAACGGAAACTAGTCGGACTATCTAGAAGAAAACATTTATTAATCGCTTCATACATTTAATTACAATTAATTTATTAATTACAATGTATGGATAGCAGATTACTACAAAAGATGATTAGATACAAATATGATTTTATAATTTTCGTATCCTATTAATAATTATCTATCTAATAAATTTATCATTGTTACATAAATCATCATTTCCGTCAACAATTTGTGGCGTTCTCTATATAATTGGTCATATTAAAGTTAAAACACATATAAAGCATCTCGACCTAAATTCCGTTTGAGGCCTAGATTATTTTATGAAAACACATTGAAAAAGTCTCGCAACGTTTTAATCAGGTCTCAATGGGAAAAAAGTTATTTAGCGGTATTCGCTTTGCTGAGGTTAACTCGCTCTTAAAGGTACCTTTTGCTGGTCTACTTTTAATGGATTTCAAGAAAATATTTTAATATAGAACTGTTGATAATACGATCCTGTGGTTCCTCCGATACTAATTATCTAAAATATTTTTAGATGAAATGTATTTGGTTAAACATAATTATGCACTCTACCTATTTGTGGACTTTTGTTTGATAAATTATTTAAAAAATTTCTTAATATCCTTGCGAACTATGTCTGTGTCACTTTTCGCATTACCTACATTTTATATTAGGGTTTGAACGAGTGGAAAGAGAAGAGAAGAGTACTCAGAATACTTTTTAAATTAACTCCTGGAAGCTTTGAAATATGGCCTGAGATTTATTTAGGTTTCTGCGTCAACGAAGACTTGGTACCTAATAACGAATGTTAGTATTAAAATCTTGATTATTTATTAATCTTTAGGTATTTAACTGGAAGATATTACCTAACAGCAGTTACAGCTAATATAATCCATGGTAGACGACCCTTTACAAAAATATGGGTTTTAACATTAAATGCATAATCCTTTGTAAGTCCACCGCTAGGCATACACCTCTTCTAATCATAAAATTATATAAAAGTATAACTTTTCACTGCTCTAACTAATCTCAAATCCATAAACTGATTGCTTTGAGCTGGCAACTTCGATATACAGTTCGACAAATTCGTACTTCGTGAAATATTGTGTTGAAAATCAAAAATGACGTAACGAGACTAATTCCTAAGGCGGTCCACTCGAACACGTACGTTCTATCGCCGACAAAGCTAAGATGATTGTCGCCTTTTAGCAACCCAGCTTTAGTGTCACTTGTCGAGATCACAGAGATTGTATAACGTACTGATAGGTGAGCTTGGGGACCATTTGTTATTATGGATTGTTCTCTTAAATCTTTCAATGTACGGTACTTTCATGCTAAGTCGGTGCAGTGTTTGTTACATGTGAAGAGTATGAGTCGTGTTTTTCATCCTATTGAACAGATTTTTCCTCACATAATGTCCAATACCTTGCATAATATATTGTCCTTAGAAAACAAATGCACGAAGTTGTCAGAAGTAAATCAAAATAGTATAGAAATAAAATACTAATTGCAAAATCTGCATTTAATGTTCATTTGGCTCTCATTGATGCTGCTACATGCGTTGTCAATTAACATAGGAATGTGTTGCAAATACAAAACTTTTGCAGGTAAATTTATTAATCAACATCTGTCTCCAAATACGAATGATTGTTGTACGTGTTTATTCCTAAACTCGTTTGAATGGATTATCGCGTGAACCAATAGTGTCCGAGAAGCGATCTCTGCACCAACACAAGGGCCCTCGAGGCGCCTTCAGAAGGCAAACGAGGAACGTTTTAGACTTCAATAACATGCCAACGGGGCCAAGGCCAAATATTTTCATAACACACTGTGAGTACCTTGTTTCCAATTTTTGTATATCTCTCTGTGTGTGTGTACATTTCTCTTTTTAGCTTTACCATATTTGTCATGACTGGGAATCATGATCGTTTAGTAAATAGTTCTGAATTAATTGTTGCTTCAAACATCCTAAATGTGAATCTGATGCGAGTAGGCGGTACTTATGGTTTTATTTAGTGCAGGTGAAGAAGTGATAAACGTAGTGTAGGACGCGCTCATTGGGGGAGGCCTATGTCCGGTAGTGAACTGGGACAGTCTGATGACTATGACGATTCCGAAGATTTGAATGTCTATGATTACAATTTGAAATATAGTGAAGCAAAATAATATTGTTTCCGTTCATTTGTTTACACTCATTAAATATGTAGTTACGTACACTTCTTGTGAAGAAGGCATTGAAAATAGACAAGGTATTCTCCGAATATAGTTATCACTTCTACAGGAGAACGGCACCATCCATGGCGCTGGATTAAACACGTGTTTGCCTTCACCCTCCTCTTGTGTACATCACAAAGGGCGATAGCGTTCGGAAATAAGGCGACACATGACTACGCGCAGGCTCTCTTCCATCGGATCTAGAGGTCGAAACCTTCACAACCTTTTAGAAGTGGAGCTTCAGATATCAACTCAAGGATAATATTTCCGGACAAGTTTAATGATGAGTGAGATAAAATTGAAAAAGTTCTAATTTGGCACTCCATGATAGTGAGAGTTCTGTTTAATTAACCGTAGCCTCTGCAATGGCAGGATAATCATAATGGACTTCTGTCCATTTGGCATTTTCAATACAAAACCTTGTCAACAAAAGTAATGTAAGATTGGACACAATATAAGAATTTTTTGTATCCATTGTCAAAGAACGTTTAAATGAAAGAAAGTACAGATCACTAATCCACTACGTTTCAGTCACTTCAACTGTGGCTTTGATCTTTGTTTCAATGGGTATTGTTCTTAGATAAATAACTATTAGTTACTATAAAAGCACCTCGTGCGAACGGAGGGAATTAGGTCATTGCGGCCACGTGCCAGTAAATAATTATTGTCCCCTACAATCTTTTACATTGCAAGGAGAATTGTTAAGCAATGGAAAGACTGAATCGGAACAAAGCGGTGGCAAGATTGCTGAACGTCTGAACTCTAACAAACGTTTGCCATAAAACTTGGGAATACGAAATCAAAATGCCAGTCCATTGTTCTGGATTTTATTTTTGCAACATTTTTTAATATGCGTTAGCTATAATCGCAGCATGGATTTTTCATTTGGTGGGAAATCATTTAAGAATCAGTCTAGGGAATAACTCGAGACTGTTCAAGAAAAGAGTCAAGAAAACTTGTAGTTAAATTTTACTTATTATTACCAACTACTATTCTGTGGTTAGTATCAACAGGCGATGTTTCCCGGAATTGGTTTTTAACAGAGCTAACTTTGTCTGGGTAAAAATAGCAAAGAAAAAGAGTTCAGAGAAAAAGTTCTAAATGTTTCTATATTTGCACACAGTGATGCATTGTGATACAGGGACTACAAAAATTTTGTTTTATTACTAGCGTGCTATGAGATAGGAATGTGCCAAATAGGCTCAAAAGGAATTTTTAAACAAGTCGGTAAGGCATTAGGGATATCTCGTGTTCTAAACATCATAATACACGGCAATCTGCTGTCAGTATGATTATTGGACTTATGTACAGAGAAAATGACACATTTAATGAATAAATATTTTCCTTAAATTTTATATACAGGCTTGCTCTCTTTTGTGTACCAAATATTGAAATCGCTTACAAATATTTCATGGCGTGTCACAACAAGCTGAAAGTTTAGGCAAAACATGCCTCGCTTGACATGAAAAGAAGCGAAATCCTCCGTAAACATTACTTAAGGAAAAATGCGGAAGCTTTCTGCCGATAATTGACTGTCTGGTTATAAATTGGAAGGAACTTTTACGAGGAAAAGAGCCAAATTTATGGTCATGTACCGGAGACAAATAATTTTAGTGCTCCGCATTGCGTTCTTGAAGAGTATTTGGCTACAAGTAGTAAATGTCATACATATGTTAGATAAATGTATGGATATTCAAATATTGTCTTACATACATATAGTTTTGCTATTAAATAACAAAAATTGTGACGTAGAACTTGTTTATACCCACTTCATCGTTCTTATTTATTCAATTGGAAAAAAATTATCAATCTTCTGTATAGTTTTTTAAAATAATAAAGTGAAGAATGTGTACTTTGTGATCTTAATTATCGTTTATGTGTGTAATATCATTGTCATCGTCATTATTACGATCGCCTTTATCAATAACAACTCCTATTTTTCTACTTCGAGTATTGCAGAACACGGGTTTCCTCCTACCATGCTGAACAATTGCCAGCTATAAAACCTTATTAGTCCTATATCATACACTATATGCATACAATTAATACAATATTTTGTAGTATGCAAACTTATCATTCTTAAATGATATAATATGTAAGTCTTATCTTAGAAAATAATCGTTATAATATTCTATAGGACATATTACTTAAATACATTCAACAATAAAGCATTAAGAGACTAAAGTACTTGACAGTACTTAAAACAAAACCACAGGTGCTTAAATGAGCCAACAATGCTGACGAGAAACACAAAATTGTAAATGGGCAATCATTTCACGGTTCCAGTCGAAATAGCCTCATAAAATCCGACATAAAAATTGTTGCCGTTAGCAAAGTTAAAACACAATAAACATAAGGGACCAGAAACATTTCGGCACACCTCACAATAAAAACATCATAAGACGGTCCGAAACATTAGCTACGTGATATGAACGGCGACTATTAAGAGAACGGTAACTGTTTTATCGCTATACCGTAACGAGTCATATTAGCGCAAAACAATAATAGTATTATGAATCATAGCTAAACGTAGCGTCGGACGCCCTCCAGCTAGGTGGAGTGCCGATATATGCAAAGTCGCTGGCTGTTGTTGGATGCGAAGAGCTGAAGATGAAGACAGGAAGAGCAGTGGACGAAAGTAGACTGACGATGATGATTATGAATACAGCACACACACACAACAGTGAAACTGATAACAAAAACCACGATTAGGTTCCTCCACTTGATTAAATAGACATTGCAGACGCTATCGAAAGGTTTAAGGAAAATGAACAAAAATTTAATGAAGATGACAGAAAATTTTTTTGTAGGATAAATTTAATACGGATAGTACTATACAATGAGAACATCGTCTTAAAACACGAGACATAAGTTTCGAATAATCTGTTTTAGCTTGTGGCAATAGGAATGGCCGTAATTTTAGGTCATAATACAACTTTGCTATGTATTCTTACATCATTACACACAACATCAGCCTATTTCAGTCCACTGCTGGACATAGGCCTCCCCCAACGAGCATTCTTACATCTTACATTTATTCTTACATCTCGTCTTGTTTTTCTCGATTATTTTTCAGACGCCACTTCAGATAAGTTCTGTGTTTTAACTATTAATTTTATTTAAGGCAAATTGGTATTTATTGTCGAACTTGCTAGTGATTTTGCTTTTCTTTTCTCTTTGTACTATGTAATTAATCTAAATATTTAGATTGTGTTATATATCGATATGAAAATGTATAATCTTCTTATGTTCAATTAAAATTGTATTTTCCTGTTATAAATTAAAAGATTGTTTGTTTATTTTCAGTAAATACGTAAGTATTTATTTTCTCTTTCACTGCCCTCTGATTTTATAGTGTGCCTGTGTGACTGTGCAATCACAAGTGCGACCGTTTCAATTTTAACGTTTTTGTAATAATAATATTAGCTTTCTCATTGACCTACATTTAGAAAATTAGTCTTTATTTGTTCTCCAGCAAATATTGAAGTTGAATGTAAATAATTTGCGACCCGTTTCGCTAAATACATATAATACGCAAAGGATAATTCATATCAGCGACTTGTTACGGATACTACACCATGAAAGGAATTTGTTAATATTACAAGAATACCTTTATAAATAAAACAGTCTATACTTTAAGAAATTTTGACGAAATTAAATATTTTTGAACCAGTAAGTTCTGCTTTATATTCATAGTTAATTGTACAATGAATAAAATACTGTTCCGTATACTTTACATATAATGCCTGATGTTCGTAATGACGACATGACAATATACACAAAAAAAATATTAGTTTGGTGTGGTGCTTCATTAGTTTGATTAATGATAGTAATTGAACGTTAACAAAATATTTAAATATTCATCATCATCATCATCATTATCAGACTATTTCCATCCACTGCTATACATAGTCCTCTCCAATAGCACGCCATTGATATCATTTATATATATATAATTTTGATCAATCATATATTATTTTGGTCAATCATATATCACTTTGGTCAAATATCTTTAAGTTACACCCTCAAACTAGAATTGCAAACATTGAATATCGCTTACACGCTTTTGGTTAGACATATTAAAACGAGATTAGTTAAAAATTACAAAAAAACGTGAACAAACAGTTAAACATTATGATAGTGCGGCCCTACCCAGTTCTTAATTAAAAACGATATTTTACTACGAAAGTGTCATATCATGAAAGAGGTTTCGTAATATTACACGCTTTGTGTGCACAGGCTCTGATTTGTGAGCCCGAGACGGTTCTTCCGAGACGGCTTTCAAGTTAAATAATTTTAATATCGGCAGGCTAATTTCGTGTTATATGTTGAAACTATATGATTTTGTTCTACTCATAGATAGATACGTACGAGATTAATAGAAAGTTGTAATGTTTTGTGTCAAGTAATAAGCAGAAAAGTTATAAAACATCGGAAAATCTGTACAGCTTTGACTTGTCCAAAAACATAATATAACGCCAGTAATCCCCGAACAAGTGAGCAGAGGATTGTAGTGCACTATTTACACTCACGTTTCATTAGTTACGTTTACGTCCAACCATGGAATACGGGGTGAGACTACAGCCATATACCGGGCATAAATTCGAAGCATACTCCGAGCTATTACTAGAAACTAAGTTAGTTCTCCGTGATGTTCTGTAATACGTGTAAAGTCTTTGTATGAACCCGCACTTGTCTAAAAAGGCAGATGATATTCTAAACCTATTCTTATGATATTCTGTCTTATGATATTCTTTCCCTGAAAGGAGACGCAAGTCCATTTCTAGAATATTAAAAGGAGTACAGTTCATGATGTCGGAACATTGGCCAACATGAAGCACTACATTTTACATCTTCATTTATCTTCAATGGAATCTGTGTACGTCTGTCTCTAATATGCAATCTGTACGTAAATTGTGATTAAAATGAGTGCTATGTAAAATTATTATGTAAGTGATTCCTTTAATATTCTTAATGAGAATAAAAATTGTTAAACCTCGTTTTATTTTGCAGGTAAGTCTCGACCAGTCGATGACACAGCGAAGGAGGACCCATGTCTTACTGGTAGGCCTCTTATGTTTTATATTACAATTTTTATTTACATGTCTTCAAAGTAGATTAGATAATAATGATAATAATTAGACTTTATTGGCTGACATAATTTTGATCCTATTTTTGCTTGTTTTTAATTTTTGCTCTCTTTAAACTTTGCAACTATGAATTTTTATTTAACAATTGTAAACATATTGAACAGTAAAATTCTTCTGCAGGCCTCCCTCTCGAAGTTGTTTCTACCAAACTGCAAGATTTTAATATAGGCATAAGATGGTGTTCGTCTTTGTATGCCTACATAAAGTAGAAAATATAAAAAAGTATCTACGGATCATACTTATGATAGCTTAAGACAATTTATGATGAAACATATTCAGTTTATGTATCAGGCTTCAGACAATTCCAAAATATACTAAAAACATTCATTCGAAAACAACAAAAGAAACTGATCGAAACAAAAAATGTCAAACACATGTTTATATGCATACTGGCCGTCGACGTATATTTTTGGCCCATTTTAAACTGTTTTCTTCAAAAAAAAAATAACACGACAAAGAATTCCAATTTCAAATATTTACGCGAACAGAGCGAGTAATGTTTGCAGGGAAAACGTCTTAGAATAAATTCGGCAATTTTCACGGGACAATCTGGAGCATAAGGAATTAGTCTTACATACAACGAAAAACTATGAGCTAAATAAAAGCGACTTTATTAATTATTACTTAAGAATATATTATCAGTTCTCACGTTGTTAGAGCTTTCTAAGACTCTCTCAAAGAAATTATCTAACCATATACCCAACAAAACCTAATTATTACTCTTCAATAAAACGCTATTATTCTGTCCAGATAAAAAGAGTACTAAAAACATGTTAAAAGTATAATAACCTATTTATTACTTGTAGTATGACTTACTTGTTGGACCTATTCTTATCATTATCATAGGTGAGTTGTGATGATAAATGTGTATTTCCAATCAAATGTAATTAAAAATCGATATCTTATTAAAATCATACGTGAAAGTGAATTCGACTGATAAAAGGAGAAATGATAAAAAATAGAATTTTACTGTATCCATTTTTACATATTAAGAATATTTAATCAAGTCAATAAATCGTGTGTAGCCTATCGCTCGCTACCGTTTGTGGTGTGAGGCAGCTAATACAAATTTCATGAGGCAGCTATCTGCGCGTTGCTGTTTTATTAAAAGAAGGTTGTTTAGACCTGATTCATATTAAAAGTTTATGTACTGTCACACCGTTGGCAACATTTTGATATATTCAAGTACTGAATGACGATTTTTTCCTGGAAACGACTGTCCTTGATAAGTATTTAGGAAAATTGCGTTTGATAAATATGTTGGATGGCTTAAAAAATATGCATCGGTCTTACTTTGAAACTTACTGCAAAAGATTTACTTAAAAGCGAATGACAGTACATGTTGATTTTGCTAAAAAATTGTAACATCTCACCTGTGACCCCTGAAGAGGTAGGCGGAGAAGTGTAGTACACTCCCACGTTTTACCAGTTGGGTTTACGTGCCATGGAATAGGTGGTTAGCCTACTGCCAGCATGGCATGGTGGTGAGCCATTTGGTAAAAATTGGGTCGAACTAAATAAGACTGTGAACGAACAATACATTGAGTTAAAAATGATTATATATGTACCGGCGTAACTTACGTGCGTTTTTTGGGATGGCCCGACTAGTCAGTCTACTCAGGATCTATCGCGATCTCGCTGCAAACAGCGGGAGCTCATGAGGAAGGACCTCGTACAGTTCCGAAACTAATCGGGCCATCCGGAAAAACGCACGTGAGTTATGTCGGTACATATATAATCTAGTGTATAAATACTCACAAAACATTCAATAGTAAAATGCGTTAAAAATATCGTATTTATGGTCCAGAACGGTGTAAACGCGCCAACATGGATGTTCCGAAGTTTTCTATTACTTATTAAAAGGTACCCTGTAATTTAGCTCTTGTAAGACGACTATGTTCGAACACGAAATACGGCTTAATCAAATCAGTTTAATAATTAACAGTACCTCCATAACCGAGTGAGTGAACTAATGAACGAGATCATTAGTTAAATCTCGTGTAATAATCACGCGTAATTACGAGAAGATTAGTACGTCAGAAATTATAGCAATTATATTTGACAATGCCCCGGGTGGAAATTGGATTTCTAACAAGGTGGGTTTGTACAGGCACATCTTCTTGACTTGTATACCTCGCGGGCACTTATACAATGTACCATTAATTCATTTTCATTTACGATATAAAAAAAGTAACATCATGCCTGTATTTCTCGAAGGGGTAGGCAGTAGGCATGTCGATTCAAGAACAAAAATCGGCTTTAAAAAAAACTAATTTTTCTAGTCACTCAGGATCCAGACGACTCCTTTCATCAGTAGCAATGTACCAATATTGCACATCACATGTTCAAGACAATGTCGCCCTCGTTTTTTAACACCGGACTTAGACGTAAATAATTGTATTCAAAATTTTTTTGAAGTTTCTGAAAAACTTCTTAATTTATCCGATTCAAGTCATTTATGAATCGATTCATCGAATCATTTCAGTGTTTCGGATCGATAAAAAAATCGATTCCTTTACTTTAAATAACCGATTTTTCAATTACTCGATTTCAGATCGACATGCCTAGTAGGCAGATGAGTGTAAAACACTACCACGTTTCACCAGTTACGTTTTCGCTCCATGAAGTAGGTGGTGAGCCTATTGCAAACATCGAGCACAGATCCAGACTCCGAGTCACTACTAGAAATCCTAAATTAGAAAAATTCAACAGTGCATGACTCGGTATTTGAACCCAGGATGAACCAAAACGAGGCCGTCTATGATATAACTTTAACATTTAATACAAATTGAATATTTTTGTTCCCGTCATTACATACTGTGTATATCACTAATAAACGCAAACGATGTGCGTTTGCTCTCAAAACAATTAATTACATAGTTTTTGTTTAAAACCATAATTATGCTATTGATACGATATTTTAATCATTAAAATATACACACGTGTTTTATTAATTTCAGACCAGCTTTTATTTAAGCGTTTTGAAAATGAACAGTCTTAATCAAATGCATTTTTAAAACATTACGGCTATAAGAGGAATTGAAATATAATATATTAAACAATCTTATGTTGGTTAAAATCTGATGGCATATTATGGGTTAATTTTATAGACCGCCATTATCTCCCCGCCAATATAACATGGAAGTCACAAGATGATATCCCACACAAACGTATCTAGATTCAATTTGTCCACACTGGCGTCGCCCTCAGCAATTTTTCCGTACGAATGGGAGACGAAAAATTATTGCTAGTTCCTATTGTGGTACGATCCAATCAATTTTACAACCCAAGGTTCAGCGATTCTATTGTACTCGCACTCGAAGTTTGCGGAAAGTATAAAAGGTCATTTTGGCCCTATAATTTAGTTTTTCGAGAACTTTCCTTAATGTTATTCACAATTAGATATGCTTTAGAATGTTTGTTATGCAAATATTATGTATTTTCTGCTTATTTTTATGTAAATTTGCCTTAAAATAAAGATATTATAGATATAACCAATGGACATGTGTGATGTTAAGTGCCATCGCAGACCATTGAGCCCTAATTCGCACTTCAAGTACCTTAAAATCCTACCCCTAGTCCCTGATATACATATTATTACAACGCTCTATTGTGTCTGATAAGCAAATCTTACAAAATAACTCCGCTAATAAGATGGACGTTTTGGACAATAAAATCATCCCCTCCAAAATGACTGTTTCTTCCCATGAACAAGGCCAGCTTTGTTTTTAAGATACGAAGGTAACTTATTGCATAT
>DWME01000901.1:0-28642 GCA_018244795.1 Parelbella ahira ahira
GTTTCGTGGCGTCGCGCCTATTCGCTTATACGTTTGTTCCCGCCGCTCGTTACATTTCGTGCCGCTGTAGCGATTCGCTCGGAAAAAATCAGTCGCTATTTCGCTCTGAGCGGCAATTCGTGGCGTGCTTCATACATTTGTATGATTTTGATTTTATCGCCCGCCGCTGCCGCTCACAGCGGCAGGGCCGTGAACAGGCCGTTACTTAGGGTATCACCTACACCAACTTTTATTAATAAGTAGCAAGTCACAAAGTTTATTTAACACACAACTTTATGCACATCTATATGATGGTAAAGATTACGAGAAATAAAAAAACATTAACTTTTCCGTTGGCTTTATTAGTCAATTACTTATTTAGGCGCTGCTGCTTTGGGCGCCACTTTCTTTCCCTTGGGCGCAGCTTTCTTGTCCTTCACCACTTTCTTGGGCGGAGGCGGCGCGGTCTTCTTGACCACTGGCTTCTTGCTCTTCTTAGCGGCCGCCGCCTTTATCGCCTTGCGTCTCTTCTCGCGAAGTTTCTCAGCCTTTACCGCGACGTCATCCTCGGGCAGCTTGATCTAGAGAATGTTAAGTATTAGACTACTGTATCTATCATACAGAGAATTGTATACGACGTTGGAGGCCGTCAGAATGTGTCAACGTGATTGGAGTAATCATTGCTGTTCATAACCCAATGCTCTGATAAGAGTATATCATCATATGGTTGGTTTTGCAATAGTCAAGTCATTGAGAATATCGGAACCTATTTGTTATAAAATACTGTTTAATAGATAGCCTGCTTTTGCAATTCTACTTTTAAAGAAAAGGAAATAAAATGGACATTGTCAGTAATAAACCAATATCCATAAAGTTGTACATGATAAGTTCATCAAACATGTCTGTTAAATTATTGTTGCATTAAAATCTAGGTATGTAATTGTATTTATTACGAATGCTAGAAAATCTATATATAACTTATCTTGTCATACTCAAGACTACTAAATCAACAAACAGTACTGTATGTTAATGTTATTGACGAACGACACTTACACCACGCTTGTCAGCGACTGCAAGAGCCCTCGCGTTCCTAGTCCGTCGCTGCTCCAGGACGGCCTTTCTTCTCATCACAGCGGCGTACGGGTTGAGTCTGAGCATCGCCCGGCTGTTGGTGAGCGGGTTGAGTTTCCTCGTAGCTCGGACCACTCGCTTGCTATAACACACAAAGTTATGTTAGAAACAAAATGATTTATTGATGTAAATGTTGAGTGGTTGTTAACAATCAGAATGTATCAACATGATGAAAGTAATCATTATTACTCATAACCCAATGCTCTGGATAAGAGAATACCATAATTTTTTTACATTTAGTAATTACGAGAAATTCCAAGCAGAATGCTCAGTGGAATTATAAGATTGTAATTGAATCCCCATGTTGGCTACTACCGGGATTCCCTTACTTAAAATTCTTAGTAGTAGCTTGGAGTCTGGACTGTGCATCATATATGGTAATAAACACCAGCTATTTATTTATTTCATGATGGAAAATATAAGGTAACTAGTGAAACTTGACAGGGTACTGCACTTCTCTGCCGATGTCTTGGGGAGATACAGGTGTCACATTATATTTTTGTTATTTTTCTTCAAACTATTCATGGTAACTTACTTAGGAGCGCGCAGCACCTTCCTGATCTCATCAGACTTCATCAGCCTGCTCAAGTCTGTGTTGGCCATCTTGGGTTGAGGCAAGTTGAAGTTCTTCTTCTCCTTGGATGGGGTCTTCCATGAGCCAAACAAAGCATCTGTAGTAGCAACAAGCACTGTATTAATGTTTCATTCATTTATTTATGAGATCATAATATATATACAATATAAAGGTTTGTGATATATTCTGAAAAGAAATATTGTGCTGTCCTCACTGTGGTACACATCCCTCTATGTCCAACTTCATATAGAACTTCAGTTTTATATACAGAAAGTCATAGTTGAGTTATGCTTGAAGGCAAATTTATTATGCAGCAAGAAAATACCTCCTATTTAGTCATACTAAAGAAAAATGTTATTATAAATTCTTATGTATTCCTCATGTCGACACACCAACAGACAGACAGCCTTGTTAATGTTTCCTTTGGGAACACTCAATATACCCCGGTATATAGTAACCCAGAGTGTATGCAACAATTTGGGTAAGGCTTATTGGGGACAGTAATTCTAAGTAAATGTGTAGCTAATACTAAACTTGTAAAGAAAAATTTTAATGACAATTTGTGGTGACAAATGTGAAAGAAGCTTGAAGATTTGCAAGGATATAGACATTTGGCACTTGGTGTTCTCGGCCTGGTTGAAGCTATGTATGAATGTACACTTTGTGGTATATGAAATTTCTTCTTACGAATGCAGCATCAGACTAAGGCCAAGAATATGAAGGATTCTTTATTTGCCTTTCTTAGTACAATATTGGAATTAGAGTCCATCCACACTGCCAGTTCTAATTATTCTGTTCATTCATAAATGGAACTAGTATGATGCAACTGATTTAGAAGTATGAATTTTGCCAAATGTGAAGAGGATGTCCACTCAAAAACTTAAACCTTGACTTTGATATCAAGTAATAACTAGATCAATGAACTGGTACACTTACCTAATCTCTCAAAAGCAGATTGGGTCCAGATGATGAACCTGCCAACGTGACCGCCGGGCGCCAGCTTCAGCAGATTCAGCTTGTCTACATTGAGCATCTCGACACCGGGGATGTTACGGAACGCACGCGTCAGACCCTGGGCATTGGTATGAGATAATGAGTATAAAGATCATGGTGTGAGTAGAAATAGGTTTGTTCACATCTAGATATTTTGGAATGGAGTTCACATCAAGATATTATGGAATTGAGTACATTATAAAAAAAATTAATGATGATAC
The DNA here is from genome assembly GCA_018244795.1 of Parelbella ahira ahira. Lineage (NCBI taxonomy): Eukaryota > Metazoa > Arthropoda > Insecta > Lepidoptera > Hesperiidae > Parelbella > Parelbella ahira. The sequence continues at coordinate 2,899 of DWME01000901.1, forward strand.
AGATTTTGTAAATGTAAAATTATATTATTGATATATTATATTATACATACATATGCATAACATTATTTTTGTGTTATGTTATGAACTAAAATAAGCGCTATCACCGTTTTAATTAATCTGAAAGCTGGATTGAAAATCCACATTGGCATGTGTTATGGAATCGTAAAATGTATGTCTGTACCTGGTCCTTGTGGTAGATGATGAGAGGTCCCCTGCGCTGGACGCGGCGGCGGTTCCTCATCTTGCCTTTCCCGGCGCGCAGGCGTTGCGACTTGTATACCTGCAGACATCGTGATAATCAATATTGACTGTCTTGTTGATTGAGTGTTTGCAAAGGGCAATTACTTATCGAGAAGTTGTGGGTTTGAAGGGGTAGGCAGAGGAATGTAGTACACTCCCACATTTAACTAGTTACATTGAAATCCTATGGAATAGGTTAGTGAGCCTATTGTCATGCTTTGGGATTATTTGATTGATCCGGATTACGATCTATGAATTAATGCAAACATTGTTTTCCAAGTTCTATTTCAGATAATAACCAATGAAACCTGAATGTTGTCTTGGAAGTATTGTTCTTGTCCCTCATGGAATAACACACAGATTAAATAAGCACTGTGGATATAGAAAAGGGACTCACTTATGATTATTTTAAAGAATTATAAGCCATAATTATTAAACTTAGGTTAACTCAAAAATTGTAATATTGCAATATTACCATCCAGTAGAACAACAAAACATGTTCAATAAAAACTTGGTATATGACTACAGTTGTCTTCTTTTGTCTACCACCTCTCTTTATTACCTGATTTGATCTATTTTTTATGATAAAGTAGATGACAGATACATTAAACACATAAATAAATTTGTATTAAAATCTAAATAAGGTTATAAAAACAAAACCTGAAATTTGTTTTTATCAAACCTAGATAATAACAAACAGTAGTTCTTGTTGACCCTTCCTTCTTCTTCGTTATCAATGGGATTATAATAACATATATTGCTCATTAAATCTACAAGTTTTTGATTAAGCTTCATATGTCCCCTCTTTGCAAATGGAGATGTTTATACAGCACTGTTCAGTTACATGTCGGTGTATTCAGTTACAACATTCTAATCAAATCATTTGCATACCTTGAGCACATCAGACCAGGCCTTGATGCGCCTTAGAAAGATCACCGCCTGCTTGGTCTTGTTGATCTCCTGGACTTTATCGGATACCACCAGGGGCAGCTCAGGTACCTTCTCAATCATATGACCTGCAAAATAGTTCTCATTAACATTTTGGTATGTATAACCATAAACTATAAAATTGAACTGCCAAAGAACATGTTAAATTTAAAGAAATTATGTGATTCTATGGTACGTAACGTAAGATCACGCCTGTAATTCACTAGACCAACGAGGCAGTCAATTATGTATTTATTATGTTAGTCTATAGTATGTATTATCTTTATATAATAAGAGTCTACAAACTTCAGTAACAAATTAACATTATACACTGGTAAATTAAGTTTTGTGAGTGTGTAAATGAAATTGAAATTGTCACATTTTATGTTTACTTTTAACACAAATAATAAGAAAGCGCACACCAACCATCTTAACATCATGTATTGATGTATAATGATGATGATGATGATGATTTGATAATTTTGTGGAGTGTGGACCATAAGTTAGACACATAGTCACTGAGGGTGTGTTACTGTATCTTAACGTTTACAGCTATTTACAGCTGCAAGGGTCAAAAGAAACAGTTAATTCTAGCTAGCAGGATAAGTTGGAGTCAACCAGTGTTTCATAATGGTATGTGAAAATCCTTTGCTGTTTTTCAGCTTATCACAAGTCATATTTCACCTCTAGCCTGCACGAGGGCGGGTACTCCGGCAGCAGCCACTGCAGCAGCGGCGGCGGCGCGGCGCTGGCGCAGGTTGACGCGCCGGTGCCAGCGGCGCCATGGCTTGGTGGGCGCGAACATGCGACCGCCGCGACACATGTTGCCGAACGCACCCTGGCCCGATCTGAGGGGAACCATCTTATTAAAACACAGTTTACTTTTTGTGTTTTTTTATATATATATGTTATTTGACTGTAAACAGTAACAAATTTCTAATGCCACATGCCTTGTTGGACTTGCCACTGACCCATGCAGAAAAACTGAATCTATAACCACTTTTACCTTAAGATAAATAAAGGAGCCTTAAAATATCTATAACATACTTTACGTGTTAAACCTGTAATTATAATAATTATTATTATTATTACCTGTATTTAAGTATTAATATTTAGGTTTGTTTTTTATTGTACACTCACCTATGGGTACCGCCACCGCGCACACGGGGAATACGCGCCACGGCGCGGCCGGTACCCCATGACTCAGCACTGGTTTGATGACCTGCAGAAAGATGATATTAAAATTATTATACACAATTTGTATATAGATGACAAAAGTCTATAATAATTGACCTACAATAACATCTTTTGAAGGCTCTATAGTAATAGCTACTAAATCTTGAGCAAATATGATTTACAAAGGTAAAATTCACACTGACTGTCAATCATACAAAATACTGATTAGATACATATGAAATAAGTGGACTGTTTCACTATGTTAACTAACAACCACAATGAGTTCAATATTGTTTTATTATTCAAAAACCTTGTTAAAATGAAATCGGCACATTTCTACTGGGGTTTAAATCCTAGAATCCCAGAATGAGACATTCATATCTAAACTAGAGCACATTATATTACTTCAGTCAATAACCATATACTATGACATTTTTATATAATAATAGCAGCACATGGTGAGTCACCTCTACATCGCTAATTTAGAACAACATTAACATTGAACCTGCTGCCCTACTTTGGTATGTATTTGTCGTACCAATCTTGCACCCATTCCCGCCACAGAGCAGGTTTGGAACGCCATATCAGTACTTTAATGTTGCACTGATCCGCAGTGACACACACCGGCATGAGTAGGCCGCTGCATGTGGACATTCAGTGCTGAGAATATTTACCAGTAATATCTTAATTCTATTGGAATAATAATGCTAAAAATACCTGCAAGTCTTAGGAATTTAAAACACAATGTCCCCTTAAAATTTGTGCAGTCTTCCAACCTGGACTTGTCCAGTTTCTCATACTATGTCTTTAACCCTCTACTTCTAAGAGAAAACATGTGCCCGAGAGTTGAATGATAAACAGGATTGGAATAAAAGAGTGACTATTAAAATGTAGACTGGACCACCATAAATTTTAATGAATAGCATAAGTTACCAAAATCATAAAATAGCACTATAATAAGTACATACCGGCCTCTTTGCTCACACAGTATGGCTGGCGGGCATTCTTGGACATGGACACATGAACATCGTTGACCAGGTCGGGCCTGATAGGCGCCTTGAAGACAAAGGGCAATGGCAGGGACACACCTGGCACCACTGCACTGTTTTCACTGTAAACCGACACAAGTGGTCGGGCTACTGATAGACTCTGTAAAAAGAATGGAATATTTTTATTTCTTTCATATTATCAGAATGGCAAATGGGACACATGATGGTCAGTGGTCACCATCAACTGTACTGCAGCTTGATCTCACATTTATTACAATGCTTATAAACTGTCTTCCGTATGTCGACACACCTTAGTCATGTTAAGACAAAGATGTTTCCTAAAGGAAGTTTTATATACCCTACATATGTACCTAGAGGTCTATAGATAGACAACCAGGAAGAGTTTAGGGAGAACACAGATATAGATAAATTTATCATAATTGTCAGCCTGTAATTGACCACTGCTGGACATAAGCCTCTCAAGTAGCATGCCACAGAGCACAATATCCAACTATTGGCATCTAACTACTGCCAGCTACTTTCGAGTCTATTATCACTCAACCTAGCTGAAGCGTCTTACACTAAATACCAGTATATTAATTGTAGCACTAATTATTATTTAAATAATATTAATTCATTGCATTTTCTTAGAAAGCAAAAACCATAATCACCTAAAAATATGAAAAAAGTTGTTATTCTCAAGAACTTTAATTATTACATTGTTGAATATTTGACTCCTCTCATGTGCAAGTTCAAGGCCATACTGCCACACTTGCTAAGTCAGGTCGGCTCATTCCTGTTTATCACCACATCACTCAAGATATAAATAATAGCACAAGTTTGTCTTGAGTAACATACATTTTATTTACTCAATTATGTTTGAGTGAATTGAATTTATTATTTAATTAAAACATAAAAGTAATTCCGAATCCAGAAACTGAATGTGAAGTGATGATATGACTTTTTCTAAATAAGGAAGATAGATGCAAGTAGATTCGCTAATGTCTAGGTCTGCGATGTCAAAATAGCAATGAAGTTATTTCAAAAGTAAGAGCTACGGGTACTAAAAACTTTTAGTATGCTAATAGGTCTGTTCAAAAAAAATTTTTAATTAATGTAGCGGATTTATGCATAAAGGCAAGTTTTGTAAATAAATCAATATCCTAACCTCAAAATTTCTACCGCGGAAGCGAAAAATTTTTAATAACGCAGGAGAAGTTTACACCAAATTCTTTGATGTTTTCATGAAGTTTTATCTGAACAGGTAGTTAGCGTTTCCAGGGAACATACACCAATACATCAGGTGCCATGCCGTAACAACATGCATCGGTATATCATTGTTAATCCCCTGTATTTAAGTCAATCTGTACAAATAGTAGAAATACAACAAAATAAACGCTTATGGACTTGAAGAGTGAAAGAAACTTACAGAATTTCACTTCAATGCATTGATTTCACAAAAAGGAAGTCTAAACACGTGGATCGATCACTAACTTATCAAATATCCGCATTGTACACATCCACTATCGAACTTTCTCCACTTAAATCGTTTCGATTTATTTCAGCACATTTATTGTACATAGACTTACCATTTCGCTGTGACAGCGAAGTTATTCCTCCCAAAAAACACTAATAGCGGTGGTAAAGACCATCCGCCATGCCACGGAGGAGTAAAAAGACCGGAAGAGTTATTGAATCTGACAATACTATAGAACCATTGCCAGTTCATATAAATTTCTCAATTCACATAATAATTTTTAAATTACTGTATAAATTAAATTGTTAACTTAAAAAATTAATAATATTTTATACCATTGATAAATAAACTAAAATTATTTAATAGTTTATCAATTTTAATAGTTTTTAGTATTCATAGACTCTATAGTTTCTAATCTTAAGATTTTTGTCTTCAAACAGCCATTATAAAAATATTATATTAGATCTGAGGATTAACTCAGATTAAATTTATTAATTATTTACTGAGTTTGTTATATTTTTTACTGTTCTAGACATATTACAAGGAAACCCAGTAAATGGTGAAGACAGGTTGATAACAGTGACAGTCTTAATGACATTTTTCTATAACGACGTTCAAAACAATCATTCTAGTAAAACGACTAGCACATTGCCTACCTCGTTTACGAAATTGCAGATAAACATTGAAAGATACTTACTAGATACTAGATTTAAAAAAAAGGCGTACAATTTGATACTTCAGTCAGTCAAAGTTATTTTGAATTTTTACTTTCAATGAACATCCCTAATATGCTTTAACGGAGTTCTGAGGATTTCTCCAAACAGAAAACATTTATTAATATAAAAATAAATACCATTGTCAACAAGCACCGACATTTAATATCGGTTACTGTCTAACGTTTATCGTGTATGCTTTGACACTTATAGGTGTGAGCTAATCAATAGGAGACTCAGGGTTGCAAGTGAATATCTAAATAATCATGGAAATTATATTTATCTTAGGCCTTATCTTTTTATTGTTAATTAAAGATTCATACGGCTTAAGAATTTACTCAGTAAAGAATCATTGCAACGTAAATTTCGTTCATTTAAAACAAACACAAATCTTTGTGTGATTTATTGGATTTGAATATAAATTTGTTTTTAATAATTTTGAAACTTGTACGATTTACGGAATTTTATCGAACGGAACGAACGTAACATAGAGTAGGTATCAGACATTGGACTTGATGGGATTTGTTTGGTTTTTAAGTCACGATATAAAAAAAATCTTGCTATCGATATAGCAATAATTATTTAACATTCCAAAGCAAAATCTGATGACCAAAATACGTGTTTAATATTTCTTCCGGACCTTTGTTAGTACCCTCTGAATTGCTATAATAATAATAATAATCGACCCATTTGTCATTCTACTGTTGGAATATGGGTCTCCTCTCATATTAAGAGGGTTAAGGCCATAGTCTGCCTTACTTAGATTAGACATTGTACACTTCTTAAACAATTAAATTAATATAAATTCATATGATTTTACAGAAAAATGGATAACAATGATGCAAATAATCTCTTGGAACCGCATAGTGCTGATGAGTCAGGGGTCCCTTCACAGGAGATACAGATGTGCACGATCAGCACTGACTTCCCCGCCGACGCTACAGTTAATTTTTCTGAATTACGAGTTATTGATAACCAACAGACGTCTAGCTTGTCATGTTCCAAATCTAACTGTACTGAAATTCAAACCCACAGATCCTCAATTTTACCTCTCTTGCTTCTCAACAGACCTACATCGTTTATTATTCCACCTGTAACATCCCAACCTCTCCGTATCTCTTCTAGACAATCCCTAATCTCAATGGATGTGTTATCTCAACAACCTCAATCATTGTTCCTTCAAGCTCTATCGAAACTAAACGAAAGTTCAATTAGCTTGGCAGTTGTAAACCATTTGCGGAACATGACTTTAAGTCCTAACCAGAGTATCAATAAAATGGGAGTTGGGCTTAAGTCTACTGATGTAACCCCCCCTAATTCATTAATAAGCGCCCCACCCTCTTATTCTTTTGTATTGAGACAAATGGCACTGCGAAGAAGACCACGACTTATGGGTACATTTATTCCATCCCCATCCTTTGTCCAGCATACTCCGCCTCCAAACTATGCAGCCGCTTTCGATATTTATGTTGATAATCCTATGCCTCCACCCCCACCTAGAGTATACCATTTTGGGTTCACCCCCATGCCTATAGTATGTCCCGAATGTGGCTATACCGGTCTAACTTTGGTGACTAGCAAAGTAACTATATGCACTCATTTGTGTGCTGTCACTTTGTGCGTGTTCTGCTGTTGGGTTTGTGCTCCATTACCTTACATTTTAAGGTCTTGTAAGGACGTTTACCATTATTGTAGGAATTGCCGAAATTTTTTGGGTATGTATTGTCCCACTAATCCGGAACATTCATATCCGTAGACGTTGTGAGGTTATGTCACGTGATTTTGTTTACTAATTGTTATGCAAGTAATTTTTACGACACGTATTTGGAAAATGTCGGTTATTTGTAGGAGTTTTTAATTTATGTTCAAGTACAATATATACGTACCAAGATATATTTATGTGTTTTTTTAATTAAAATTTATTATTTTTTAAAGTTAAGTGTTGCAATTTAAAGAACCATAGACATATTTACCGCTGTTAAAAGGCTTTATATTTTTACTTTTACAGAAATTTTTAAAAACATGTGGTCAAAAGTGATAAGATAAAATTTATTCTTCATACAATAACGCACATAATTCACTTAATAATTTATTTCTCAGCAATATGAAAAGGGGTTATTTGTGCATGCGATCGAGTGATTTTACAACGTGAAGGAATAGGAATGAAATGTGATTTTTACTGTTGCTGCGTTCACAAATAACTGTAAAATCATGCAATGCAGCATGGTGTTACAAAGTAGTTTAAATTTGTTTTGTTACTCAAAATTATAGAACATTAAAATTACATTACATGTTATACAAAATGTTCTAGTATACTTCGTGACATTATTAGAAAATTAAATTTTAAATTTGTTTAATTTGAACGTTTCCAATGTCACTGCATAGTTACTGCCCTCTAGCGAAAAAATTTTCGTTTTGTAAAATTAGAAGTCACAGCCTTCTGCGAGTTCCGTATGTGTTGCGGAAAATACCCTTTTTGGGCGTCCGACCACATGTGTGAATCGTGAACAAAATATGGTTCTATAGTGATTTATAGTTCAAAACATCATATTTCGAAGTGTTCGGTACAGGGGATCGATAGAAACAGTGCGCCCAGAGCGTTCAGTGGTGCCAGAAAGTTGGAACGAGTGGACGGAAGTGAATTTTTTCGATGTAAATACGGTCGCGCCAGGGTCAGTGTGGTGTGCATTGCGAACAGTGCGCATATTATCTGGGCCGAGGGTCTTCGAGACGAGGTGCATACGCCGCTGTCAAACTTCGACCTTCGAACAATCGGGTCGCGTGTCGTGAAAGGTATTCGGGTTAGGCCCGGAGCATGTCGTCGTGCTGAGGGCATGGAGGCGCGCTCGTGATCGTAGATCGGCGCGGAGCGCGCGCCCGTCTTACATAACGTGGTCGGCGGCGGGATGGCCGCTCGGGTGTCGGTGGAGGGCGCGGGGCCCTCATACGCGTCGGTGCTGAATTTCAGAGGGGGGGAATCCAACAAAGAGAATATTGAGGCCGCGGGGGAGGCGGTGGATGCTCCGCCGCGGCAGGACGACGAAGAAGAGGAGGGTTTTGTGCCGGTTATTGCGCACGGCCGCCGACCGGGTAAAGGGCGCCGCGACCGCGAGCGTAGGGCTCCGCCACGCGCCCACAAAGCTCCTCCAGCGCACAACGAGCCGCAGCAAACTGCTGAACAGCAGCAGCAAGCGGCTGAGGCGCAACCCAAGAAGTTTGTGGAGGCGCCTATACCAAAGGTCAACCCTTGGCAGGTGAGTCTCACCCTCATTCCTCGTATAAACAAAGGGCTGTCAATGTCATTTTCCTAGTCATTAAAGTGTTTTGGCACTGTGTTTCATAACTGTGATGACAGTTGATGCAACATTTTGTAATGGTTCTGGTGGACATATTGAAATGAGAACCTTATGCAACTGCTGAGTACAGTATACCAATTAACAATGCCCAATTTAGAATTAACAGATATGTTCCTAATTTCCAAAATCTATAGATCAACCAACATTTACATGTAGACTGTAGACACCTAAGTGAAATCTCATCACTGGACAATTTCAGAGACTGACATCCCTATAACTTTCCATTATCGTCTTGTCTATCTCTTTGTATACTGAAGATAATGACTGAAGGGTGCATAATGATTAATATGTAATAGGTTAAATGTAATAATAACCTCACAACCCTATCGGCAAATGTGAAAGACAACTTTTGTATGTGTAACAGTATTAGCCGAGGTACATCTGATGATCTGCTAACTTTTTTTCAAATCTCTCAAGACACTTAGTGTATCTTCAACCCATTATTTGGCCATTGCAGTTATAATCTATGTGACCACATGAGTTAAAAAGTATCAATATGTTACTCGAGTCTCTCTTATTGATCTAACATTACTCTTCTTTCAACATATCTTCATCTCTTTACATCTCTGTTAATAATGATTGTAGCCATGATTATGATCATCTATGTTTAATTGGTTTCTCGCAGTCTATAAACATAAATAAGCATACTTAGATTCATCATCATCATTAACCTATTTCCAACCATTGCTAGATGAAGACCTTATCATTAGTACACCACTGAATCTGATCTTCAGCTCTTTGTATCCAACTGCTGCTAGCAACTTTGTGTAGATCAAATACTTAGATTTGTCAATAGTCTTTAAGACACTGTCCATATTTCTAGTCCGACACCAGGATTCAATTGCATTGTGAGAACTACAAGAGCAGTTGATAAGGCATATGCATCAAAATCTAGACCTGAGTCCTTCATACATATCTATACAGCAGAATATTGCTGCTGTGAGCCTCATGACAATACATTAGTTATCTCATAGTGGTATTAAATGTGTTGTTAATATGATGCCAGTAAAAACAATAGCAAAATTAGTACTCATCAACACAATCAACAAGTAGTTATTTCCTGTCTTTTTCAAAAGTAGCAAATAGACAAGCAGGTCTCCAGATTTTATGTTATTTGTATTCCATATATACCTGTGTGTTATACAAAACTTTTTGAAATCAGTCACATGGTGCTATCCCACTGCTGTTTAACAGAACAGTGCTGTCCCTACCATAGGTGATAGCTGAACACCTGTGAAAGACCCATAGCAGAACAATTGCAGCAGTATACCTAACATATATTAACTATGAATATCAGTTCACTAATTGTATTTAGACTATGCTGTACCACTAAATGTTATATATTTTTAACTCTCATTTCTTGTTACATATGTGGAACTCTTCTCAGCTAGATCTTCTATTTTAATCGACATGAGATAAGGATGTATCTGAGTCCTATTGACCATATTACATAAACATCTGGCAAAGAATACTACATTTTTCATTCAAATGTGTGTTGGAAGTTTAATTATAGTTACAAATATTAAAAATATTATGTGTCTGAAGAGAGGGTCCCGTGTAGGAGAATGCTGGCCGGCCTGTAAAGATTGAGAGAGATAAGAATACATTTCATATGCAGTGATCTCTTCGTATCCCATGAGGGACCTGGTTTGATGGTATAGTAAGAATAAAAAATGTTACAACCAAGTATCACATAGTTGTAATAATCTATAGGGAATGGTAATCAGGTACACATTATTGGTGATGGTGAAGAAATATAAATTAAAAATGGTTCTTTATTATATGTTGAAGCAACAAGTAGACCTGACTTGTAAAAGAAAAAAGGGTTTGGCACTTTATGTTCTCTGCTCGTCGTATTTAAGACCTAGAATAATTATTTAACTCCTTACAGTATCTCAGCCTCATTCATTAAATAAATATATAAAAAAATAAAACTTCTACAAGTTGGTATTGCTCTTTGGGCACAAAACTTTTAGCCATGCATTGCATAAATTTCAAAAACTGTTACATAAAAACAGGCAAGTAGCAATTTCTATTAATTTGCTTAGTATGAATTATTAATGTGTTTTTAAATCCTATTGTATAATTTTTATGTTTTCATTTAGTTAAAAATTTTTAGTGCCACTATCAATAACCTCATTGAATATGTGCAAGTTGGTAGTTTGCACACACACATGCACATGTGATTTGCACAGTTGTAATTTAAGATTGGGTTTCTTTAACATCAATAACCATTTGCAATGTTGTCCATATATCCCTTTTCTTCCATACCAGTATGATATTATTTTTATACATCCACATTTATGTGTTTTTTTAAAATACAATTCATTTAATCTTAACTCGGCAACACATAATGAGTTGACATGATAAATATTCATAATATCTTCATAGTGCAGTGATCATTGTATGATGTCCTTGAAGTGGTTGTGCGTAACACAGTAAGCTCAAACATAATGTATGTATATATTGTGTAATTTACATCATAAAACTGTTTTTCTACTACTATTATTAGAGGTTGAATTCAAGATTAAATCCACATTCATCATACAGTTTTTAACATATTTATTAAAACATACTTGTGTTTGTGTGTGTGTAAAACTATATTTAAATTACAAGAAAAATTTTAATGGTTTTTTGATAATATTAAACCCTGATAATGCTATTGGATCCCAGACTCGGCAGAATCGTTGCTATGGTGACCAGACAGCTGACAAAATATATAATACATCAATATCTATAATAGATATATTATTATATAGATAGTTTCATATCATATCATAGACATCTGCACACAGAAAAAATACTCTTGCTCACTAATATTGTCTTGGCTGTGGTGAAACCCGCAACTTTAGACTCAGCATAAGTGCACCTAACAACTGGACTAACAGGGTGGTCATAAAAGTTATTATTAATTCTTTGGTTCTTTGAAGTTAGCGAGCATTGTGTTTTTCCATAGACAATACTGTATGCCATACTTGACAGGTTTATGTCATTCTGTCACTCTGACACAGAATACATATCTAATTCTAAAATTAAACTAATTTCGTAATGATATCGCTTTCATTCACCACAAACATTGTTAGTAAATTCTATATTTGTAATTATTTAGTTAGGAGCACGGCAGTATGCCTGCCCATTTGTGTTAAGCCATATTCTGTTTATTATTGTTAGTCTGTGCATATTTACTGGTATTTGTTTTTTTTATGTAATTGATTCAAGATTTATTCCAATTCAAATGATCTCCATAATAGAAGATATGTTAATTAAAATGGATCAAAATGTGCAAATTATAATTTCTTTTAATTACTGTTCTGTGTTTCTAAGGGAAGTGTTTTTTTATTAATTACAGTTTTGCAAATATACTTCATGAATAAACTTTTTCATAATTCCATTGTATAGCAAACAAATTGGTAAATGCAGTTAGTCACAGTTTTGCCAACTTTGATTTTGAGACCCCATCACAGGACATTCAGTCATTCAGAATTTCATAACTTTGCATAAGGTTTTTTCTACCTTCGACGTTTTACCTTGAAACGGTAGTAGTTATCGTTTTTGATTCAGATTTGTCGATTAGAAACTCAACATCCTCTAGATAGCGTGCAGAGTATGTACTGATAAAAAAAATCCTTAGAAAGTATAATATAACGTCATAGATAACAGAATATTTAAATTTATTGTTAATTAACTTGTTTTTACTGTAAAACAACGTCGCGCCTGTATTTGCCTGAAAGGGTAGGCAGAGGAGCAAACTAGTTTACTCTATTACGATTTCAGATACTGAATGACTAGTAACTTCAAGATACAAAAACCTAATGGTTGTTTTTCCTAATTGGGGGTTTAACACAGAGCTGTTGTTCAGCATCCAAGCTTGCAACCTCCAACAGGACCAAGGATGCAGTCAACTTTTTTTGTTTCATATTGTTAAAGGTCACTTAAAAAGTAAGAGACCATGGTATAGTTCTTTGCACATAGGATTGCATAGTGGTTTTCGAGCAAGTCTATCCACCCTTATAGTTCTTATTTTGTTCCCACAACATCAGGAGGAGGCTGGGATATTCATAATAATATTGTGTTGTTGTCTATGTATGTGTGTGCACAGCTAGCAAGTTATGTGTAAGTGGCATGCAATTTGTGTGCGGTTAGCCTAACATTTTTATATAATAATAGGAGCGCTGTAACCATTAAATGTTTGGTTACGTACAGTGGTCCCGGTTTTGAGTCTAGGTCCACAGTTGTTACTACTCAAAATTATGTGCAGGGTTAAAATTGACTATCAAACCCTGTATTAGTGAAGTAAAATTTTGTCAGGGAAAGCTGCACATTTTAAAAGTTCCCCATAATATTTCTAAGGCGTGTGAAATCTCCTAACATGTACTTGGCCAACCAGACTGGCTTTTCTCTATGTCATTCTGAGAGCAGACTTTTCACCAACAGTGGGGCTGTAAAAGTGGTGATAATTTGTAAAACGTTTGGAGTGTAGGTAATAAAATGTAGACCAGGCATGTATAAGAGTCCTGCAAGTTGGAAGAGAAATAAAGCACCTCCACCCCCACCCTCAGCCCTTCCTGCCCGTCTGAGAGGTGAATAGTCGGCGGCAGGCGTGGCGTGTCTCAAACACTGTATACCCGCATACGACCGTCGACGCACAATCTAATCAACGGGGCGTTATGAAATAGTGAGAGATATCGACGATAGCACTCCATCGTTGTACGATAGCATTACCGTAATGTGTAAATGAATGTATTCTCTTAGGAAATTCGAAACGTGACATCACGCCTGTAATCCCCGAAGAGATAGGCAGAGGATTGTACTTACGTTAATGTCCCATGAAATAGGTGGTGAGCCTATTCACACCGGGCACAGATCCACACTCAGAGTCACTAATAGTAATATTGAATTCAATGGCAATTTTAATCATACTGCCTGCTACCTTAAGTTGTACGAATGGTCTATCCTTTCGATAGGTCGATAGCTTAGCGATAACCCATCCATCTCCTCCGTCTTTTCAGCAATATTGCACATTTAGAAGGAAAAGGGAGGTTCTGATGGCTCGTGGATGTATGCGTCTTATTCTATAATAAATCTCGAGCACCGTCGCCTTGGTGGCAGCACCAGTTTTAAGATGACGGCAACATGTTATTGGACGAGATATTGCCGATATATTGTTGGAGACGTAGTCCCCTAATACTCCTACCAACTTCCCATTAGCATGATGTCAAATATATGTCAATCAGTCGCGCTGTGTCATCTTCCTAAGCATTACTCCTCGTATATCACATCTGAGCTTTAGACTCACAAACTAATAATAATAATTAAATATATACTTAAGGTATTTATGTGTCGTCTTAGTGCCTTTTATGTTTTATAGTTCAAAACGCGTCTTCTCTGAGTGATCAGCTTTAAGGCCATAGAGTACCATGTTCACCAAGTGCGGGTTGGCAGACTGTACAAACCCTTAAAAAGTTTGTGGAGAACGTATGCAGAGATTCATACATCGCATGGAACTTCAGGGAGAACTGTCAAGTGTACAAGTTGCATCACGATACCTCCATACTCATTATTGTTATCATCGAGTGGTGTTTAATCTACAAGCTTGTTATTATATTAAGATAATATCTGTAATATTTTTCTCTATAGAATATTCCCATTGCGTCAACATGTTTTGGTCACTCGATATCATTTAGTCAATATGTTTTCTTAATTAAATCATTTTCATAATATGTTTACCATGTATCAAATGTGTCCCAATAGTTTAAATGCCAATAGCCAATGTGAGCAACTTGACGACGCGTTTGCAAAAAGAGGGGGGAATAGTAGGGTCGAGAGGGGGAGGGTATACCACGTGTTCGTCCACGTCGTTATCAATGTGATAAAAACGAAGACATGTCATGTCCGGCCGTGTCCGACGGTGATAATGTACAAGTTCGCCCTGCGATTGTAAAACTTATCTTGCAACATCTCTTCGGTTTATTAACTTGACACTGATATGGAACCTATGGCGCTAATCGTATTAACGACGGAGCACTGCCTTATCGAGTTTTAATGTACGTTTAAGCCCCTGTTCCACCGGTGAGTATGTTATATTTTAACGATAGCTACGATAATATCGCTATCTGACAAGAAGTCATGATATTCCGCGTCGGCTGTTAGCGCCACGTGAAAACGCTCAGTTGTGTTCATTTCACTTTTTTGCCCCGAAGGAGTTCAAATCGTAGCATTCAACTCTGCAAATTAAAAAGTTGTTAGGTTTTAAAAATCAAATATGATGCAGCTGGTATTGACTCCTGCTCAAAGGTTGTCTGGTAGAGATTGTTTGTTAGCGACAAGACCGCTTGTTGTGCCTTCCAAAAATTTGTACTGTCTGTTGTATTTTTTTTTGTGTACGGTAAAGAATTATTGTATTGCATCATTTGGTAAAACAGCGGAAGCACACGTCGCCAAGAAATCGGCACATTCCAGAAGTTTCCGTGTATTAAGCATATAATATAAATTAAAAAAGTGTCTATAAATTCTATTTCTTAGTTTTTGTTTCAGCCAGTTGATGTGCTCTGGTTTTATATTTGCCTTGTTTCTCTTTCACTGTCATTTTTGAATTTACTGAAACTCAATACCGTGTAGTTCTCTCTTAACTTGCGATATCTGTCAATTTGCCCACGTCGAAACCGATGACGATAGATTTTCTCATAATATGATGACACCCTGTTAATTGTATCGCTTAATTTTGCAACACACGAGTATCGGCAGGCGATGCGAACCAATTTGCGCCGTTGACACGTTTCCACATGTTTTCGTGTGTTCCGCTTCGTTATAGCCATATTTCGTGACATTATTGTTTTTCTAAATTAAAATCTTCAGTATTAGCTCGGAGTCTAAATTTATGCCCGGGGTATGGCAATAGGTTTACCCGCTATTCCATGAGACATATCATACAATTGGTGAATCCTGGTTGCGCACTGCATTTCTCTGTATACTCATTTGGAGAAACACAGCCGTGATGGTATGTCGTAACATGGTCACTAATGGCAGCAGCACACGTGCGCGCCGGTCGCTGGCCGGCGTTGGGCCAACTGGACCAGTTGACACGTAACAGTGCGTCGATCTCCGTTTTGGTCGCCGCTGCTGGTACACTTTCACCGTCCGCTGTCGCATTATTCATTGTATACTCGTGTGACGTCACGGCGCTTTTCAACTGCCGCGTCACACAATCGATGGTAACAGAAGGTTTCGAAGACGCATGTACATATGTATAGATATACAGCTAGATAGCTTCGTTAGCGGTTTTCGATTACTGGTAAATATGTCTAGGATTTTAGGCATTGGTTTGAATCTGGTGATTTGCAAGAAAGAAAAATTTCGTGTGATTCAGTCGCTCTGTCTGTCACCTTATCTGTATATAAAAGTTTCTATTGCGGCCGGCACCTTGAACCATGTTAAATATTAATTATTACGTACAATTTTTTATATTAAAACAAAACGCATACAGACCGGCAGCCCATCTGATGGTAAGTGGTCCCCGTTGCCTATGGATACGTGCAACATTAACCATTACCAGTGCGTGGTCTGCTTCGGAAGAACTTTTTGACACACGTTTGAATAATCCCATGTCCTAGCGCACCTTAACGCCAGATTGTCGCGCAGACGTCGTCACAAGCAACTATTAGCGCACGATGAGTGCAAAACATCTGTGCTAATAGACGTGCCGATGCGTAATACTGATGTAATGTTATATATGTGCATATTATTTAGATCACATGGTGGGACGTTTACTATGACTGGTGAATGGCGGGATTATACTGCGGTCCTCCGCTCGATTCTTCGGGAGAATACAGGCGTGACGTCATATACATACATAGTAGATATAACACTGAAGTATCATGTACACGATTAAATAATGCACTGACTTAACTTATTATATACGTTTTATCTGGATAGCCCCAGCAGTTTCGGAGATCTCCGAGGTTCTTGTCCATGAGCTCCCACCGAATGCGGCTGCTCCAGTCACCTGATTTAATCACGTACATATGTATAGATGTTAACGAAACTTTTAACAGTAAAACACACATTATACACAAACATATAGACGTATTATACATATATGTCTGTATATAGTTCGAAATAATCGCCAACAGCTAACTGAACACTTGTAATAAATAAATTCATATATTCTATGTTTCCAGATTGTAGAAATAAAAATATAAATGTGTGAAAATTAACTCGTGAAATGTGATAGCACTGCTCTCCTCTGCCTGCCGCTACGCGGGAATACAAGCTCGAGCTATGACTGTTTATGGAGACAACTAGTTTCATTGCGCGTTTTAGAAGATGAAGACGAAAAAGATGAATAGAAAAAAAAACCAGCGATGCGTCAAATATTACGTCGTAACGCGTCGTGTTCTACTCGCGACCTTGACGTTGACGCGCGGGAGAGCGCGTGATTACGCGTTATTGTATATTTTAGTAACAAAAGTAACATTACGCCTGTAATCCCCGTATGGTTAGGCAGAGGAGTGTAGTACACTGCCACGTTTCACCAGTTACGTTTACGTCCCATAGAATAGGTGGTGAGCCTATTGCCATACACCGGGCACATATCCAAACTCTAATCTACGACTACGACTCTAATCTAGATCCAGAGTCCACTACTAGAAATACTAAATTAGAAAAATCGAATAGTACCCGCCCGGGGATTTGAACCCAGGACCTACCGAACGGCAGTCGTGCTTGCAACCACTGGACCAACGAGGTAGCCAGTGTATATTTAGTGATATTTAAATTACTAAATATGATCTAAATTACTAAATAACTTAGCCCTTAATTATTTTATTATGTACCCATATTCCAACAGTGGAATGACAAAAAGTCGACGGTACATTGAGTGGTGTGCTAGTAATGTTAGGTGCGCTCTACACTATCGACGCGACGTGTTGATGTCGCTTGACGCGCTTCTTCGCTTCTTTCTTGTCTTTCTCTTTTGCTGTTTCAAATTTTGGTTACCTTGTGCTGATTGACTCTTTTTGGGAGTAGCCATATACTATATGCATTTGTTTATGTAGCCGCTGGTTTTATTACAATACGAGGCTGTAACTCCCCTTTAAGTGCAGAATACCAGTACTGGTAGTCTCTACTCTTCTGATAATCAAATTTTGACTGAAGAAATGGATAGATTACATTCTAAAAATCCTAATATACATATTTAGTGTAACGCTTGTTTCCCTTATGGTTAGGTAGAGATTAAAGATTTCCAGTTCTTGTGGTACATTGAATATTGATGCTACTTGATGGTTGATTACGATGCTATGTCAGGAATCTTCACGCAAGTACCGTCAACGACTAAACATAGATTAGGCGAATATTATGTGTGTATATATTAGTTACATTAGCAATTTGTACAATTGCTTTTAAAATATAAATGGTAATGTTGTAAAGCCATTTACACACGATCCGAATCCTGTTCTAACACTGTCGCGGGCGACAGTCAGTACAATTTTCGCGACTTGATAACAGTCGAATATTATATTTTATTAAAGCGATATTACATAAATACTGCTGTAATGTAGAAAGAAAACATCGTGAGGAAACCTGCACATCGTAGTGTTGACTGACAAATTCATTATGGCGTGTGAAGTCTGTCAACTCGCACTAGGCCGGCGTGGTACGGCCTTGACCTGTCTCATCCTGAGTGTGTCTAGTATATATACCCATATCCAACAGTGGTATTATAAAATGGCACATGTTCATAATGATAATCATTGTGTTATTTGTCTCCGTATCTGTAACCGTCCTGCTAAAACGCTGCCGCCCGCCGACCGTGTGGAGAGGCACTAACACTAAAATCTACGCCCCTCCAAAGGTTAGAACATCAATTTCAACGAATCATAATTTTCGTATGCAATTGAGTTATTCCATTTCAAAAGTCAAGGCTTGTATTTATTTTGTGAAGGGGGTTCTTCACACGCCGTCACGGTTGCGACGGTTTAGTGAGTAGCGGTTTTAAATAAATTCCTTAGGTAACTGCGCCCTGAGGAGGTAACTGGTTTTGGTTCATCCGCTTACCACGTGGCTGGCTACGTGGCGCTGGTGATTGAATAAACGTTCGATGTGCAATGCAATACCACCGAATTACCAAATTGTGTGCAGGTCGTGATAATAATAATGCACTTTATTGTTTAGAAGAAATATTAACAAGACAAACAGGTACACGACGATGCAATTGACCGGTCGTATCGCTAATGAGCGATTTCTTCCAGACTAACAGCTTGGTAGGAGGCAAAGATAGTTGTAGGTAGTAGGTACAGCCCGAAGGCCTGGATCGATCCGAGGTCACGGATAGCTGCGCAGTGAAACATTAATGGCGCTGGTGGTTCTATCGATCACCGGCAGCGCGAATGCATTCATGTATGTATGTATGTTTTATACGTTACTGATGTGGGTTAATGGAATCCATGCTTTTTTCATTGTTCACTATTGTATAATTCACTGGCTTGTTGGTCGACTATTTAGTTAACTTGCATTTTTACTGGGGTGTCTCGGATTATCCTCCTGTGCATAATGTGGGACAGGGAGTGTAGTGGATTAGGATGACAAATGGGATAAGTCACCTATCATCAGTTTAAACGTCTCAGGGGATAGGACGTGAGCCTATTGCCATACATCGAGCTCAGATCCAGACTCCGAGCCCTCTACCACTCGGTACAATATTTGTAATTTTTTTTTATGTATGTGTTTATAAGGGCATCTGATTTCGAATTGGGCAAAGCTAGATATTCTATGGCGCCCGGATAATTAACATAATTATATTAATGTAGATTTTTACTTTACTGTAGAGTGCCAAAACAGACAGGTGTATAAGGCGAGTGTGAATGGTAGAGTCCCATGAGACAGACTTAGGCGTACGTCCTTCGATCAAATTGGTGACTTCGAAAAGATGGCCAAGAGAAGAGAAAGAGAACCTTCAATATAATATATATTTATGTATCTATTTTTTGCATACTGTTAAATGTGTGCTGCTTTATTATGCGTTTAAAATTTTTTATTTTTCTTTTTTTTTAATAGACAACTGTTTGTCGGACGTGCAATAGAAAATAGAAGTTAGTCGAGATCGTAGCCATCGGTGCAGATTTGTCTCTGCTTGCAGGAAATAGGCGTGACAGTGTGTATGTGTTTCATTGGTGCGCTGCGTTTATGATCCATGTCGATTGCACGCTATGTAACTCCAATAATGGCTGTTAGTCAACTTACCATTGAACGTGTCGCCAGTTCATCTATAAACATTATTATAATATGTACAGGATTACATCACGCATGTTTTTTCGGGATAGCAAGATCGACTTATTTTCGACCTATACCATATTGTTCTTCCTGAGTTCTCGGCGTTCGCAGCGAAGTCCCAGCGGAGATTCGCCAGAGACCCACCAGACTCATTGTTAGTAGAGGCACGCTGTTAAAACATGATTGAGTTTATTTATTTATAAGGTTCACCAACGTAGTATACCCACACTGAAAATGCATTAATAAAGTATTAAATTACAACAATCGTGTGCCCACAATTACAGGGAAAGACATCACTTACAATATTGATAGTTAAAATCGCTTCATAATTTAATGATGACTGTTGGATACTCTGCTAGTAACCCAAGTATTAGTAGTAGACCGCGGGGAAGAATACTCCCCATAGTACGAGTTGCCGCGACAGCAATAAGTAACATCGTAACTGAGTGCACAGTGTCGCATTGGCTCACGTCCAGTTCGGCGGTGAGCACCACCCCGTCCAACCGTCGGTCCGTCTGTGCGCATCGGGGTTTTAGTCTATTTACGGATGACTGCCGCTGGGAGTTTCTGGTTTTCTTTTTATCAGTGCCTGCCGCGCTGTTTCTGTAGTTGGTAACTCTGCTCTGGTGGCTTAGCTCGCGAACGTCAATTCGATTTCTACCCACGATTGCCACGTGTTCAAATTTGTGTAATTGCATTTTTCGGTTGTGTTTGGTGTCAACCGTGTCTGTTTGATGTGTCACGAGATATTGTTAGTTTTTTTTTCTTTCGCTTCGCCCCATTTTTTGATTGTGTTTTTTTGCTTGTTTGTTTGTAACCGATGGCCAAGATGGATGAATGGTTATTTGTTTTTTACCCGGCTGTTGCTTAGCTATAGAGTTTTTATGAGATGTTATAGGTTGTGCAGTACATTGCGTTCATTTTCAGAACTAATAGTTAGGCAAATAGTTTACTATAGATTATGAATTATAATAATCCCCCCTCCGTCATCACGACATGTCGCCTTACAGGGTAGGTAAAGAGCTCCGAGAGCTAAATATCCCTATGTATTCACAAAGATCTTACGAGCTTCTTCTGTTTCGGAGACTTCTGACTCTCCGTTCAGCCAATACCTGGTCTATTTGGTCCAAATAGATAAGATACTAGATAATAGTATCTTAATAAGGTGTAGATGTATAGTGGGTAACATTGCACCAAGTGACTAATTGTAAGTTATATCGAATGTTCGCAATTCGCCTTGGCTCTTATCAGTGGTCGATCGTCGGTGGTCTACTGCGACTCATCGCTCAAGCGGGTGGGTGTGACGTGTTACGTATTTTATCGATTTTACCGTTAGATTTACTAACTTAATCAATGTTTGCTATAATAGAATAGTCTGCTGTCAAAACGATTATGCACTTGCGTCGCGTTAGCTTGTAGCGGGAGAAAAAGACGGCGGTTGGAAGGTAGGATAGGGGGAGGACAAGGAGTGGAGAGGGAGTCAAAGTATGATATATTTCTTATCGATTCTATTCGAGATTGGATTAAGTTTTAAATGTGTAATGTCACGCAATCGTTTGTTTTATTTGCTGCGTTATATTATGAGAGGGAAATATTGCAGCTCGGCACCAATTTTATGTGATTGAAAAACGGAACATCACGCGTGCAATCCATGAAGAGGTAGGTAGGAGGGATGTATTACACTCCCACGTTTCACCAGTTACGTTTACGTTCGACTATGAAATAGGTGGTGACCCTATTGCTATACACCGGGTCTAAATCCGGCCGGGAATCGAACTCAGGACCCTTCGATCAGCGTAACTCGTCAGGACGTAACTGGTGAAACGTGAGATTGTACTACACTTCTCTGCTTATCCTCTGCTTCGAGTATTACACGCGACGATGACGACGCAACGCACGCTTCCTACTTATTGTGCATTCAACTGTGTGATCGGTTGAGAAAATGTTTCTCGTGCAGACTTGTACATACGCAATAATATGTAACACCTATTATGGTTTATTTACATGTTAATATATATCGTGTGCGTTTATTGTGAGCGTAATGTACGGATTTTACTATTGTTATTATTACTATTGCGTCGTGCTGGGTCTATCACGGGTTAGGCAGGGAGCATGGAGTGTGAAATATCTCTATCCTTAGACCGGACGTACTTTGTCGTCTACATTTAGCGCTTTATTCCTACACGTGCGCCGGTTTCGGAGAGTTCTCTAACTTCTCTCTCATTCTGTATCTGCCCTGATAAGAGTCTTGGACTCCCTCAAAAATTAAATTTAATAATATCCGCTTTGATATTGTAATATTTATCGATAGGACTTGGTCCAATCAACCATTGATAACAACATCTGTCTATAATTTTATAAAATAAGAAGTGTTCAGGGTAGCTGCGCCCCCGTAACTTCCCAGGAGCCGAGTGAGAGCAGCACCCGCGCGCCAGCGTGCTCCACGTGCGACGGCCAGGTGGACGTGACTAACCGACTGAAACATGAGTCGTTGACCGCCGAACCGCGCTCACGGTAAAAACGGCGGCCATCTTTGCGTCTGCCGGCCGAACTGGCGCGTCCTGGTTACGTGGTGTCGGGCCACTGTGTCGGCGGGCATGTGGGTCGCACAGTTTGTTGTACAAATTGTACAATATGTAGATATTGTGCAATATGTTCAATACATTGTATTGTTGTTGTACTGAAACGAATTTGTTCGTGTTTGAACGGAATGTATTGAATCAAAGTGATGAAAACAGGGTGACTTATCGAAATTTTAAATTTAATGGGCAATGTAGATAGGTATATTGAATATTAATAACTTGTACATTATGGGTAAAGGAATGTACATGAATATTATAAGTACTGAGTGTACGGTGGGAAGGGGATGGGATATCGCTAAGAACCTGCAGTTGCAGGGAATGAAAGTAAAATTAGGAAGGCACGGTACAATATCTATAAAACAGAGATAAACATAACATCATATTATATAGTGGCGGAAGAACCACCGTCTAAAGTTATTTTTATAATGAACTAGATTATTGGAATGATTTTTGATCCTAAATAAGGTTAAATCGAATAGACTGACCACAAACGTGTTGCTCTTTTAAGACAGGGATACACTAGTGACACAAAATTCTTTAACAAATGCAGATTTAGAGTATTTTTAACAGACGACCCAACGTATTACACTTTACCCTTTGCTACGCAACCGTTATCGATGTTTTCTAGAACTGTCGGTTAAGTTGTTCTGAGTTCTATTGAAACGTTAAATACATTAAAGTAGTAGTCATTATCTGTTACATATGTAACTATGACGTCATTCCAGTCTTTTGACGCTTTTTACCTCAGCATATATACTACGCAAGGTGATTTTTGTTTAATGAAAAATATATTTGGGAATATTAATGAATACACTTTTCATACAAGTGGCCATTTATTTATCGTATCGTATGGCGTATAAAAATTTGACCATCATCGTAATCAGCTTGTATTTGTCCATTGCCGAACATACGCCACACCAAACGGAGTGTTTGCTCATAAACCCTACGGTGAACATGCGGGTTGGGGATCGCAGAGCACATCTTATCATACCGCTAACGCAGCTGAAAAATCGATTACGAAATTAAATGTATCGAATCGATTATCGATATTAATTAAACATACAGCATTTTTCGTGGCCCGCGTACAGTTCGCAAAACACAAAAAACTCCACCGAGAGAGACTCATGATAGCGGTGGTGGTGTTTTTTTTGCGTATCATCGAACTGCTGGCAAAAAGTGGCCGACTGTAAGATCGGGTCCTCATAATGGATACTTGGTGTTGTGGAACAAATTAAAAGGCTAGTTCAGCTAATGCTCATCAGTCAAATGAGACACGTTATTGTAATAGAGTTGATAGAGACATTGTATTAATATCGAGAACTTGATAACAATACAACAATAACACACTTTATTGAACAGCATATAAAAGAAAATGTAAAATACAATGGTGACAAAATTTAATATGAATAAAAGGAGATCCTATCGCTGAAAAAGCGATATTTCCTTATGATCAGTTTGTCTGAACTTACAGTTTTATTAACTCTTTCAATATTGAGACCAGACCACTGTCCAAAAGCTGGCCGATAAAAGGGTGGATGATGATGATGATGATGATGATATTAAAGTCTATGAATTAGTAAGGTAAGGTAAGGTTATCTAGTATCGTTTTTCCAACTTTTCCAAAAAAATGTGCCATTAGCCATGTCGGCTCCCAAAATTCCCACACACGTTGTGATGTACATATAATATGATATGTGTGAAATATCTTAAAAATATTGAGATATAGCCTTCTGATCTGAAATTAGATACAGCCACTACTACTTTATATAAAATAACGTACCTAACTCCAGGCCTGTAATCCCCGAAGGGATAGGCAGAGGAGTGTAGTAAGCTCCCACGTTTCACCAGTTCCATTAGAATAGGTGGTGAACCTATTACCATACATCGGGTACAGATCCAGACTCCGAGTCACTACTAGATTTTCTAAATTATAATAATCCAATAGTATTCTATTCTATACGTCTATTGCAATAAATAACTGCTCGGAAAATCAATTACTGTCTATATTATATTTTATTGAACACAAGTAAATAATAATCAATATTTGCCATGTGAATCCATAACCGATTGCATCGAGGCGTATGCGTGCGTGCGTACAGACACGACAGTGTGCATGTGCACATGTGTGCCGACGTACGGACGAGGAAGCGTGCGCGTGTATGCGTGCTGCTGTGTATGTGTGCTCGTCACTTACGATTCGATGCATTTTGATACAGTTCCCTCTAATATGCAGTATGTTGTAGGCAAATATAGGGATTTTATAATATCAATCACGAGTAACTAGATCGATAGGAAGCTATATATATATAAATATATTTATTTATATATATGGGTACTATGTCATCACTTCAGGTCCTT
Source organism: Parelbella ahira ahira (assembly GCA_018244795.1). Lineage (NCBI taxonomy): Eukaryota > Metazoa > Arthropoda > Insecta > Lepidoptera > Hesperiidae > Parelbella > Parelbella ahira. The sequence goes on from DWME01000901.1 coordinate 27,985, forward strand.
CTTGGAGCAAGCAAAGCGCACCGATTGGCAAATATTTCTACCAGACCTGACGTTCGTCTTTTATATTCATCACTCTTATAATTATGTATATGAGAATCTCGTACATTCATATCTCTCTATATGAATTATCTTTTCAATGTACACTTTCGAAATGGTAACACCACCGTACAAAGAAATTGCAACTCTCCTTGCTGGCTGTTGACACTTCGGAGCCGGATATTGTGGTGAAAAAAAAATTATAACATGCCAGTCAAATATGATCCGTATGATATTACGTTATAGAGGTGAAAATGTCAGTGCGACTTGTTGCTAAGTAAATTTTTAATCGCACCAGAATCGATTCATTCGCCACCGTGGCGGCCGGCGCGAATTGTTAGGGTGTGTGTACATTGTATTTTCAATTATTTGAATTGTTTCAACGTAACAAGTCGAAATAAGTGTTCGTCGATATACTGATAAAAAATTTTGGAAGTACTACAGCAGTCGTTATGTCGATTTGTTGTTATGATATATGTATATAAATATATAAGCTTCCAAAATATATAAAGGAACTCAAAAGAGTTGAGGTTGATTGACGCAGCGGTCTTCTTCTTAGCGTGTCGATGACAAACACAGGTTTGTCATCGTGGTGAAAGGATTTGCCGATCAGCGTTGGGAT
>DWME01000902.1:0-28627 GCA_018244795.1 Parelbella ahira ahira
CCTGCTTACCTCAACACTTGTGTTTTTACACGTTCTCGTTTACTTGTCACAGTTTATTCATAAACACTAGAATCTATCTCTCATTTGCGACTAGAGTGTAATATCTCGAAAACACTCTCTTTCAGAAAACAGTTCAGATAGTTTAAAATCATATAATTATTCTATGACTATTATAATATTATTTGACTTATAGACTTATTCTATGATATCCATATTATAATTATTAAAGAATCATAGAATAATTATTATATCAGACTTTCTGGACTGTTTTTTTAAAGATAGTGTTTTTGAGATATTACACTCTAGTCGCAAATGAGCGGAAGGTATATTATTACGCGAAGAGGAATCTTCGGGAGCCCTTTTTCAGAATATTTAATGCGTTTACTGTCGCCATTTTGATTTGTATTCTTCATCATTGGGTAGAAATTAAATAATGAATAATAAAAAATTAAATAATGAATAATAAAAAATAAAAATAAAATAAACGCCGTAATACCTATGTCTTTTGGTAAGATAGTTGAATATACAGTTGTCATTCGAACATACTCGCGCTTCCCTAAAGGTAAGGGTAACCATTGTGTGCCTAAGATTTATTTTGTCCTCTGTGTTGTACAATTTTTCGACTGGTTTATAGATAACGACCATAAATAAATAAGTGAATAAATGTGCTACCATTTGACGTCACGAGATTTTTCACTTTTATTACTGCAAGATTAGTTATAACTGACTGATTGAGATCGACTCCTATAGTTAATTTCAGCGTCAGCTGCAGATGCTTTTCCTTTGTAATTATATCATTTCCTTTCTGATATAGCCAAATCCTTACTTCAATTTTTTACATTTACGTTCTACTTAGCATTCTTTTAATTTGATAAACAATCATACATACTTTCTATTAAGAAAGTGTAATTTATTAAAATTTGACATGCTTTGACTTGACTTTGACTTAACAAGTTTCACACTAGCATATTTGTTATGTTATTTTATACATATTTGAGATGCTGCGGACATGTTGGCGTATGTAAAATGCGCAGATTCGGGGGTCGCTCCATCTAATATTCATCTCGCGTTGGGGTATAGGCATGCGGCACTTTGCAGGCGAAATGCAGATAAGGGAGCGTGGCTAGACTTACTAGGATGAAATACTTTGATGATGTGTCACCTCTCGTGTTATTGTTAAATAATGTGAAGGTGATTGACTCTGTAAGATTTACCGTAAAAGTCATGAACTTCCACGATTATCTCCAGCTCAGAAGCGACAACTTTTTCACCAGCTGTCGTTAATTTCGTCTGACGGCTTTCCTAATCGCTGTACGAAGGTCTTCGATACTGTACCACATAAAAACGAAAAGCTAATGAGCAAGAGCTAACACGTCTATTTGGTTGTTGTTTTAATTTTTTCTCGAGCAAGTAAGTATTATTATTACATATTTTAAAATTACCAAGTGCTGGTTAACAGCCACACAGAACAACTTATTTTTAAACTCTAAGGCGTGCAGGGTCCCTTATTGTTTTTCTTTACCGTTGTAGCAAGTGATATTTAACCTTAACTTCATAATTTTGAGAGGGACTCGTGTTCAATGATGGAATAATAAAAGGTTCGGAAAACAAATTATGTTAAGGTATGGTGTTCGTAAAGCAAGCCGAAGACAGGGCGCGATGGCGCTCATTGGGGAAGCCTATGTTCTGCAGTGGACTGAAATAGGCCGATGATGATGATGATTATATTATGATCGTAAATTTGTCTCTCGTCTATCCAATATTTCTTGCTCCAAAACAAAATTAATGATGGACAGTCGCTCTGAAGGGGTTAATATTATGAGTACCTACCTCAGAAATATAATTATTCTTGTTGATTTATAAGACTTTAAATTTAAAAAATATTTGCTTTTTAAAGTTAAAATCCTAATTTCTTCCTTGGGGATTTGGGGTTTGAAACACTAATAAGCCTCTGGTTCTTAAAAATGTATGTATGAATGAGAAATAATTTAACACTGGAGCCAGAGAAATAAGTCCTGTTTTACTACAAGAAATACTTTGATCAAACTGAAAATGTTCTCCCCTGTATTTACTTATAGAGAACCCATGCCTTATTGGCATCCGGGCTTCTTATTTCTATCTCATAACCCAACTTTAAGAATTCGTCTGTCGGGTTTCAGGATTGATATTACACGAGGAACTCAACTCTGAGTATAAAATTCATAATAAATCCCATAGACCAAATAACATGTAGAAATGTTAGACATTTATAAATATTTAGAATAAAAATAGGCTCACACTATTCCGTTGGACGTGAAACATAACTGGTGAAAAATGGGTGTACTACATTGCTTTGCCTACCTGTTCGGGGATTACAGACGTGATGTTACGTTTTTTCCTTGAACACAGCTATAGATAGAATTGTCAGTGTTAGTAAGTCCATTTAGCTTACATTTTTAATAATATTACTAACGAGTTGCTTCCCATGACTTTTATTCGCGTAGATTTCAGTTATTGGGGTTCTCAGATTTTCTTTATATAACCTGGTCATGCCCGGTTGAAATAGGCCATCCTAAGCTAAACTCTATTTAATATGCTCGGCCATGTATATGTGAGTTCAAATATCATTGGGGTCTTATAACACCGAAACTATCCATTTTTTAAATTTGTATTCGAATAAACTTTCAACAGTTTTACTTTTACCTACAAACTTTAAGCAAAGTTCCAGCCTTATCAACTTAACAATATTTTGCATTCAAGTAAATGTATGTCGATATTCTTTAAATTGACATATGTTTTTTATTAATATACCAATTGAAATAAAACAACCATTACATATTAAAGGAATATTACCACAATATATCAATGAAAATCGCACTAATATCGGTCAAGCCGTTTCTGACATTAGCGCCAACAAACGCACAGACGACCCACAGATACTGTTTGTCAACATTTTAAAGATCATTGTTTTGAGTTATGTTACATTAATAGTAACTTCTGATAGTTTTACAAAAATGTCTTCTATGTACAGACGTCGATCAGTTACAGTTCCAACGTCACAGTGCAAAAATACTGCTACAGAAACTTACGGTGCACGAAACTTACCGTACATTACGTTCCACATATCTACGGTGTGTACGATTAATGTGTACCAACAGGGTATTACTTGCTCATTTATTCCCGTGCAAAAGTAAACTGTATCGCAGTATCTATGCCATTTCTACATGTTATTAAGTCTATGATAAATCCGGCTAATAAAGCCCAGAACCCGCAACAAACAGACGAACAATTTCGAACTTTTTATAGGTAAGAATAAAAAGTGTAATCAACCCGAAGTGAAGCTGTCGATGTAGTGGGTCCTCGGGTTTAAGATTACCCATCCTTTAATGTGGTTATCCAAAGCATTTATATAGAAAAGGAATAAAATATTATTATTCGAAGTAATTCTAAGTATTTCTGTAAAGTATTTACGATTGTTCATCAAGATTGTTTTGCGAGGCTTCGTTAAATATTAATATAAATTTCGGCTTGTAGATCCAACTCTTAAGAATTCCAGTTACGTTTCTGAATATTATATTAGGAGCTTATCTCTGTGGGACTCGACATTAGATTTTGTATTGAAACATGAATATATAATTTAGTTGTACATCGAAAATGTAAAACTCTGTTAAATGCTAAGAACTTAAATCTGGTACGAAGTCTACTAGCACTAGTAAGTACTGGTACTAGTAGATTTAATACTAGCTTGTAGCATCAAGTTGTTTGTGGAGGAAGGACAGTAAAACAAAATTGCTTATATAAAATCGGATCCCGCAAATATGTTTCAATCCATTTACATATCTATCCCCAATGGAATTCTGCAAAACAAATATGTACATATGAAAAAGGTTTGATAAGGAATATGTGTTTGTAACCTACATAAGTACATAGTAATGTATTGATATCTCTCTATTTCTGTTCGTCGACTGGCAGTATTATAAAAACTAGCTCAGTTAAATCGACTTTAAAATGTCGGTCCTCTAGTACCTGTTGTTCGACAATAGGTTCACCCCCCATGGGAAGTGTAAATGGCCTGGGGAAAAGTGGGAAAATTACAGTCGCTTATCATGCTATTCGGTCAAATACGAGTGTGATGATATATTAAGTCCAAACTTCTTACAAGATTAACAGGTCCTTCGAAGCGCAAATAGATATTGAAACATCAAGTGCCTCTCATAAACCAATCTCCACACAGTTCGTATGATATATAAGCTGGCAAAGCCTGTACTATTGTATCTACAAATTTGTGTACTTATATTTAATATATTTTATACTTAGACACGCAATAAGATTTGTGCAAATTTGTGCCGACGGAACAGTATTCCCAGGACATACGAGTACGACTTCCGGCTCAACAGTCAGATTCACTGAAGTGCCTAGCAACTCAAAAATAGTATGTAGATGGTTATTAATTGCAACCTCGAAAAAGTCTTCCCGTTATCGCAACTCACAAAATATTCCATCGGAACTAAATCGATTACGACGCTGTAACGGCGACTTATGGAATCCATTAGTTGTAAGTGTCGAGAACAAATGTCGATGAGAATTAACTGGTTCGCGTGACCCGACCGTAACTGATGAGCGGGCCGTTTCGGCTCGTAGCTATTGTAATGATTACAAGCCAGATATTTTGCGGGGTAGGCAGTGAACACCAGGTCCTAAATCTAACTTGCAGACCTGGTCTGATTCTTTCAAATTATATTAAAAAGAATGCCACCTGATCTCAAGCTAATTAGTTTATGGTATGATAACCAGACAGCTGATAAAAATCCAAATAAGCTCTCCTTAACATCTAATTATTAAATGATATGGGTGGTATTGGAACCAAAAACAGAGGACACCGCATTTACGAGTCCTAAACACGAAATCTTTTGTTCTGCAATAAGACGATCTCTATTTCAGAGCGGAGAAAAAAAAGAGATAAAAAGTTAAGTATCCGAGAGGAAAGAAGTGTTAAAGCTGTAGTTTATCATGTTGGTCTTATGTACGTTTTTGGACAACTCTAAAGGTCAGAGGCTGTCATGTAATCTCTTCCTTTACCGCTATATCAAGTGATATTCGATTTCAAAATATTTTTATTGCTTCTGAAATTTCTCAGTATCAACAGTTTCGAACCTGTGACCTCCGGAATGTTAAGCCAAAAACCTAACCGCTAGATTGTAACAGCGTTTTATTGAATCAATAGCTAAGTTCAATGTTCTAGATATTTTAGTGAAAATATCCAACCCTTTACGTAGGGTGAGTAATGCGGCGCCATTTTTCAATGTTAATAAACGTAACAAATAGTTTCGCATCAAATGACTCGGGCGCCGTCAGATTGATCGCTCGCTTTCTTACTTAGCTACTTCATTTTGTTACTTTAACAGATTTGTGAGAATAAACAACACTTAAGTGAGGATCATGATTTTTATGGTCAATATATGTACATTCGGGATTTGCCGAAACGGAAATTGTTTTCTTTCTCTTTTTGAATAACTTTTTGTTTCTTTTTTTTTGTAAATACTAAAAAGACTGAAGCCATCTTCTTTTTATTACCTACATGATAGGTTAGCGTTTGGCTCCGATCTCCCTTGCTGGACAAATCCTTATTACTATCGTAAATGTTATGTACAGTGTTGGATTACTGGCATGGCTTCAACCGTTCTAAGCATGAGGGGATACGAGTACTTAAAAAAAACAAGAATTGAGGTGGTGATAACGATGATGATAAATAAAATGTTATTCCTCCTTCCAAATGTTTATAAAGCGTATATTATGTCATGTTTGTAGTAAATTATCATGCAAATGTTAATCTAGGCGACCTAACATACCGTGTTAAGGTTGAACAAATGTTCCATAGTAATCATAATAGGGCGAAATAGCGCTTAATTAGAAAGAGTTAAGGTTGAAAATTGAATGCTGTTGAATTACATAGCATTTGCATTCATTAGCATCGTGAACCAAGTAGCTGAGATAACGATATTCATATCAATATATTTATTTCATATACTACCCTTTCAAATTAATATTTCGCGATAATGTTATTCAGTATTACGTAGGGTTTCAGCAAGGTGACCCTCTTGGCCCACTTTTATTTAGTTTGTTCACACAGATAATACTCAACGCAATCCAGGGTTTTATGTGTGACGGCATATGGATAATGGTTCTTTACGGGAAATTGGACTAAGTGTATTGCAGAGTATGGAACTTTTTATTGGTTATGTTAGTCATGTCGCGCTTAATCTATATTTTAGCAGGTATATATTTATAGCAGGTTAAACTATGAATTGTGTTTGATGAACTAACAATAACAACAGTTCGAAACATTATTCCTTCTGAGAAACGTAATTTCATACTGCGTTTTAACTAAAAAATATATTAATATTAGGTTTGTCAATATTTGATGCTGTATTTTTGGCGAATGTAAAATCAACGTTTGATAATTTCTGGATGGCTTCAGAATTATTTTTAATTTATATTAGAATTCCATCGTGTAGTTACTCTGTCGCCTTGAAATCATAACATGTCTTGTTGCTGTCAAAATTCCATGGAGGTATTTAAGTTATATTACACGGCCGGGTAGAGTGAGGATGTTAAAATGTGCATTTTATTATTACTAGTCAATTTAATGATATTTTATAAGTTAATTAAATTATTATTTAATGAGTCAAAAAGAACAAACATCTTTTAAAAAATCTTTAATAATACTCTTACATCTCCTTTGTATCTAAATACAATATTTACAATCTTATATTTTAGCTATCTACTTAAATTAATAAAATTTCACCTAAACAATGTCACAACGTTCTCCTTTGTCGACTCTTTATAGTTTTAGACAATAGGCAGTATTCAAGGCAGTGGATTAGCTGATTTGAGTATTTAAAAAAACGAAGCTCGAACTTACTAATTTTACAGCTTAATTAGGTAAACATAACGATCCTAAAGACACACAACATTGTATATGATTTATTTTTAATGATTCGATGATCGTAGAAAATGAAAAATAAACTTAGTTTTATGTCATTTTGACGTTTCTGTTGTTGTTATATGCCAGTAATTTTGACAGGTAACTTTTGAAAATATAATCGATACACCAATATTAAGTGTTGTGCGTATTTAGGAGAACAAAATCTAGACTTAATAGTATGAGCCTACATTCATCATTAGACCTAGAAATTATATTTTGGTGATTCGGAATGTGGTTCGATACAAGCCGGGAAGAACTCATTGGTAAGGTTCGTATTTTTTCCCAAATTGTATTATTTTACATAAAGTACATCTTCATTTGAGCGTTTTGAAGATTTCTTTTTCATAACAAAGTTAACTGACATAATTACAATTGGTCTAAATATTGAAGTAGGCTTATTTAATTAATTTATTGATACAACTAAAACATATAATGTTCACCAATAATGTTAAAAAAATATACAATTTATCACACGAACTCTAAAGTACAAGGTCAGATATTCAGTGTTGCCATAAATAAATATCTTATTTTTATAAAAATAAAAAGTACTATTATTTATGAAAAAAATTTCAAAGATTATCCGAATTTATAAGTAACGGGGATTGCGTTAAATATTACCTGCGTTAAAAATTCTCTAAGTTGGGCAGATATCGCGGGAAATTACCTTTATTTTTGTTTAAATATTACGAACGAGATTCAATGAAACTAAGATTTGTGGTTGAAAAAATGACATGATGCTAATAACAAATACGCAAAGTGATGTGGCATGGATAGGACAATAAATAACTAAACATTTTTTAAATATATCACGCAAATCCCAATTTGACACATAAATATATCTTTTCATAGTTCTGATTATTTGTTACAGTTTTATGTGAAGAAAAATATTATCCAGTGCAAACTATGGACTCTAACCTAATCTGTTCTGGGGTAGTTGTTCAAACGAATATCCTAATTTATTGCTTGAAGATGATCATCATCTGTTCATCTTCTGGCAGCTGGTGCTTGAGTGTGGTGGGTGCAGCCTTCGACGTTCTCGGGCCAGTCGCAGACGTTCTCGTTGGGATTGAAGACCAGGTTCGAGGGACATGGCATGTGGTGTTTCCTTTCTCCCTCGCACATGTAATACATGGTGCAGTCCGCTTTGTCTGGGTGGTAAGAGATGTGGCCGTCCTCCTCTTCGCAGGTGACTTCGTTGGCTGTAGAAGAATTAGAAGGTCGTTTTTAGATTGTGACTGTTATATAGGTACATTTTAATTCTGATAAGTGGGTAGATAAAAGGAATAACAAAAAAGAAAGTGAGGAATACAGAATGGTTATAAAGAATATTCTAGTACTAGCTTATACCCCAGACTTTGTCTGTGTTGCTTATTATATTAACAGCGTATTATATGTGCCGACGAAAAAAAATAAACAGACCTAAAGTAAAATGAACTTTGATACTAAAATATGCTTTGCTTACAAAATTTCTTTGTAAACAATGTTATTCATTTCACTGTTTGTACCTTAAATATTTGAATTATCTGGGTTAGTAACGCGAAAGTAAGCGACGTGTAGTCGACTGTATGAAAATCGTTGTTTCTTAAAACTTTAATATGTTTGTATGACAAGGATATCGAATATTTTTTTTTCGAATGTGGGCCAAGTATCTAAGAAATAAAACTTAGATTACTTTATTGTAATGTATCCAGTAGGCAAACATCTATCATATCATTTATATAAATGGTATAAGAAAGCCAATATATTTTAGTTTTATTTAGTTTGATTGCTTTCGGAAACTCGTAAGCATGTCTCACGAATTCTTTCTGGATTTTCCTGTGACGACCTTACATTACACGACTATTCGATACAAGTAAACGATTTCTAGAATTTTCGATGGTCATAAGCGCTTTCAAATTTCATAATATACTTACGGTCCTTAGTTGTATACTGGCCATTGGGGCTCGAGGATTCGTAAGGTCCATCGTACTCCAGCTTTACTTTGTATCCTCCCAGCTCCTGCTTCATAGCGGTAATGAGAGGGTACTTCCCAGTACCGCATGACCCTCTAAAGTCATCCATATCGATTGACCACACCATGATACCCCCGAAGCCTTCCTCTTTGAGCCACGCCATCTAGAAATATGAGCCGAATATTGTTAATGTAAGGAGAACACCTACAAGTTAGAAACATCGCGGGAATGAGTATTAAGTCTAAAGGATATAATGAATAAACAGAAATGAACGTTAATACTTCTTTAAAGAGATAAATTAGCAACAATTAAATTAGCGTCAATTTAAAGACTATATTCCCCTGTAAACGTACATAAGTATTAAACAATACAGACTCTGTTACTTTCAGTATTTCAAAACATAATATAAAAGATTGATAGAAAAATATTAAACTGTGGGTCAGTACTTTATAGTATCGTAAGTTAATTGTAATATGTTTTATTTCTAAGTTCTCATTTTTTATTACCTTAGTCTTTAGCGACCGCTCGTCATCGAATCCAACCCATTGGTCTTCTCTGTACGCGAAGGGCACCATCTGCTCATTGTCCCACACGAGCGTGGTGTTGTCTTCCCTCAGGAATTCACAGATCTCGTAGTAGGACATGAATCCGGCTTCGTTGGTAAAGCGACCCGTTTGGCCTATTAGGAAGAATGTTTAAAAATTGTTAATGACAAAGCAATTGTAAATGATGTTGAAGAAGAAGAAAAACAAAATTAAAAATATATTATTAGCTTTTTTTTTGAATTCCAACTTGCTGAAGATTACCCGTAATGATTAAATATCACTTGCTACAATGATAAAGAAAAACATCATGACATAGCCTGCATGTCTTAAAGTAAAAAAAATATGTTCTTTAAAGGATATGAAGTTTGTCAATCCACATTTGGTTAGCGTGTCAGGCTACAGCCTTAATCCTATCATTCGGAGAGGACACACGTGTTTAACAGTGGAACGACAAAAGGGTCGACAAAAATAGCCTATAGGGAGATGTAATAAATTGGTCTAAGGAAGTCGATGGTAAAGGTAAATCTTACCGCCTCCAGAAGCAGGGGCGCCAATATCAAACTGCGTGTCGTTGATCAGGGTGAAGGATCTGCCGTATGTGGGCATACCGATCATAAGCTTCTCCTTGGGAGCACCTTGACGCACCCATTCTCGGGCTGAATAATCCTACAAGCAAATGGAACATTTCCAATGGTTACTAAGACTCCTAACTTTATTTGATATAAAATAGGTTATATATATTAAATTATCTAAAACAGAAACTGCATGTTCATTAATTTGTTTAAATAGAAATATTTTACGATATCTCTAGGGAAACAAGAGAATACCTCACAATTGTTCGAAAGGAAATTACAAGTATTCTAAGTATTTCTCAACATCTTCTGAAAGTTTCTCAACAGCTCATAAAAATTTCTGAATGTCTTATAAACATTTTCGTGTTATCTTACATTTATCATCTTTCATTCTACTTAAATTAAATATCCTTTTGATTTTCCGAAGAGTTTTGTGTGTGTGATGAAATACAGAATTCACGAAATTTATCTTCGTCTGTTTGTCAAAAGTCTAAGTTAAATAACATCCGTCCCGGTTCTTCCGTTCCTTCAGATATATTAATTTCATCCTGATACCCAACGAAAAGGTTGTCAAAACTTCTTGCGAGTTTGAAGAATCCAATTATATTCATATGAGCATTCGCACATTGAAGAATTTAACGCTAAACATTCAAGTCACACATTTTATCATTTATATAAACACCTACATGCATATGTTTCATTATTCATTTAACTATTATGGGTATCAATTTGGCTGCCATTTCTAATTTAGCTTTAGATGAATTTGGAAAATTTTGGAGTTATAAATTTTCATATGTACATACCACGGTAAGTTTCTTCTGATAGCTGGTAGCGCTTTCCAGAGGGAAGAGGGGACTGTTATGTCCGACTTGACGCTCCCACTGGCCGTGGAAGTCATAAGTCATTACGTTGATGAAGTCCTGCAAATAAACATATCTTTTATAGTTAAAACTGCAATAAATATTAGGTCATTAATAATAGATTGCTCTATAATATGACAATATTTTTGATCCTCCTTTCTTCTGGATTTGTATAGGTACAGAGAAAAAAAAATTTATATGCAGTACTATTATAACATTGAGGTATCACTGGTATAACTGGTCATAAGTGGGAGTGTATGATCTCACGTGCTACGATCTTCCGTCTACACCTTCGAAGCTTGTAATCCCCGCATTTTTATTTTCTTTTAATAAATTGATTAATCGAAAAAGCATTACGACAGGAAATTGCATTCAGTAAATTGTTCATAGAATTCTAAAAATAAACTTACTAAGTATTTAGATATCTCCGGAACGTCATATCCAGCGGCGATGGCTTCGAACGAGGCAGGAACAGCGGCGGTAAGCAGAAGACGAGGTTGACCAGATGTCTTGGCTTCTCCTTCGAAGGCGAGACGAAGTTCTTTCAAGAGCGATACAAACGCCGCGCGGTCGTCCGCTCCTCTGTCGAGTTTAAAACCATTTATTTTATGTTAAATAAAAAATGAATTAGGTTTTTAATGGTTTAGTTTTAACATTGGCAGACGTGCCAATGTAAGTTTTAAAGACAATATAAATTCAAAATTATTTTAAAGCCGATAAATGGAGGCAAGAATCCTCACATCGAGTAGTTTGTAAATAAGTCATAAAATGATTTCTTTAACTTATTAATGCATTGCCAATTAAATAAGCAAGTTTAACGAAGTTACACTCTCAAAATGCTTCCATGAATACATATATTGATATAGGTCAAGTATTCGACTTTAACTATTGTCGTCTTTCATACTTACCTAGGATATTCCCAATCCACATCAAGCCCATTGAATTGATAGTCCCTGAGGAACTCGATGGCTTCGTACACGAACTGATTCATGCGGAACACGTTGGAGGTGAGTTCTTTGAATGGAGTGGAACCGAACGCCCAGCCGCCAATAGCAAGGAGTATCTGAAATTATTATATTAATTTCTGAGAAATTTGGATGAATCATTTTATTTAATTCGTTTCAACTACTGTAAAAACCTAAATAAGACGTGATTAAGAAAATTATTTGTGGATGTTAATATTATTTACATAACAATTTACAGTCTGTTTCATGAAACAGCACTGATACAAATGAATAGGAAGATTAATTTCTCTTCAAGGTTGACAACGAAGTACTTATATCTAAACGATGACAATTTTCCAGTATACAAATTATTTATAGTTGTTACTTTCATTTGCAATCGTTTAAAACAATTTTCACGTTTCACACTTTTATATTTGGTAAATACTTTTTATTTGTACACCACATGAAAAGTGTGCTAAAAACGTTGAATGGTTTTGCTTGGTTACGCCCTGAAAATGTGATTTTCCTGTTGTTAAAGACTCAAATCAATAACTCGTTATTAGATATGATTGTCATCATCGAACCTTTTGTCTTAAGGAAACATTATAAGGATATCTACGTTTTAAGTAGGGCACAGAAGTACTTTGTTTTATCGATTGTTTTTGTACCTAATAATTAATCCTTATCACCCCGAGGCACTCGATTAGCTTACCCTCATAATCTGTAGTGTTTTGCATTAGTTAATTGCTTTTAGAATCGGTTAATCCATATGGAGGGTTCCGGATAATTTCGGAAATGAAACAAAAAGTGTGGAATCGTTCTAATTGAAAAAAATATCTGAAACTGTTTATTCTGGAGTATTTTAATTAAAGTTCTTAAATTGAAAAGAGTATAGACAGTGAGGGTGTTACCACACATATCAGCGTCTATTAAATTGTCGAATGTTTTTGAATAGTCGACCTATTTTAAAATGATTCTCTTAATCGTTTTCATTGTATTTTTAATTCAAATGAATGTAGAATTTGTGGCCGGTTTATGTCAATAGGCTCACCCTCTATTCCATGGTGGGATGTAAACGTTACTGGTGAAGTGTAGCAGAGTTCTATACTCCTGTGCCTACCTCTTTGGGGATAACAGGCGTGATTTTACGTTCATGATATCTTAAATACTTGTTAATTAAAGCGCATATCACTTGTTAATTTTATCAGCTATGACAAATCGCTTAAAACACAAAATAATTAAGTGCAAAAGTTTCCCGTAAAACAAACCTTTATTAAATAAGTATCCTAAGTCGATTCCTTACGACGAGTGAACAGACTCCCTAAGAAGCTTAAATATTTAGAGCTTTTTCAGATAAGGGTTAAAAGCAATTTATTTCTTGTTACATTTCAAAGGGGTATTGAAATATTTTTCAATTTAACTTGCTGATTAGTTCAGCAATTGTAGGCTAAACTATTCGCTCTGATTGATAAATTCCTTATAAAATATTTGCACCATTGTTAAACTTTGCGCAATTTATGACGAACTCGCGTTAATGCCTGCGGGTATAAAACTATTGTGAACTGGAGAGCTCATGCATACAATTTAGTTTTTATTCTCCGTCTCCGATTCTACGCTCAATTGCTTTTGACTGACTATGTACTGTCATGTCTCATGCCGCTTGTCAAATCCGGTAAGACGACTTTAGTTCATAGATGGACGACAGTTGGTTGGCCACTAAACTACACAATTTTCAATAAATACATACAAACGCGATGGAAAATTGACTTTAAAATGGGACCCCTCAAATGCGATCGAGAATATATTTCAAAATAGGTCCTTAATTTTGGGGAGGGAGGAGGTCTCTTGTATCTCCATGGGTCGCAGCCGGCGCTAATATCACGGGAGCGGGAGTGCGCAAAGCTAACAAATTATACAAGATCGATGTTATCAACGCTAAGTACATTTAAAGTTATCCAAAACTTGCCTCTTTGCGAGTAAAATTCAAACTTGTACCAAGTTTAGAGCCTTCAAAAGTTTTTAGAGAGGGAGTGGGTTAATGTGATGCTTTCAAGGCTTTATATCGCCAAGCTCGAACACATTACGGGCCGCCGAGTGACGGTATTAATATAACAATGTTATATTTCAACTGGAATATAAGACGCTTCTATACTTCTTAATTCTATTAAATCTTTGGAATCCTTTTGTTAAAATTTACGAAAGTCTTTAGCGTGAATGCTACACAGATATAACAAAGGTATATACATATGTATATATACATGTACGTTTATATATACTAATGCTTGAGTATTCTGATATTATCATATTTTATCCCGGGGTGGTATGTCTTTTGAGTGTTTTCTTTCTGTGTGAATTTATGCGTTAATTTAAATTAGAAAGCTTTGATTTTATATTGTTTACGCCGTAGCACGTTTTCACGCTCTAGTCCTAATATATTCTTATAAGTCGGCAACAGGCCTCAAAGGAACTATCAGAGAAACTTTAATATGAGAGTTTCAATTTAGCGAAAGACCGAAGGAAATATGCTAACTGCCAACCTTCACTAATTTTAGAGGCACTAAGAGAAGAAGTGTGCGATTATTAGTCGTTTTAATGGGACTGGATTTATTTGCGTACAGTTCGTTTGAAGAGAGACCGTAGCTAAAAATATTTTTCCATTAAGTTCTTTTTTCACATGATTCCTCATCTCTATTTTTCATACTTACATAGTACTTATGTAACAAAACGTACTTACAGAGAACACCAACAATTACCACCCCTGAACTACAAGTTTTAACTAATTGTGAAACATTCTCATTGATATACATGTATTCATTTTGTTTTAATATAAATTTCCTTTTTCTAATTACACATCTTGATTTGGAATTGGAAGTTCAATGACAAATATCATACCTTCAAATTAGGGTTCTTCTCTCTCAAAGCAACAACCTTGTCATACATGTCTCCGTCCTTTTCATCACCTTCAGTGAGCTTATGGTCCTTGAGAGTGGCGAAGGCGTAGATGATGTGGGTGCAGAGGGTGGGGTCCACGTTGTCGGGCATGAAGCGTCCAGCGCTGGGCCGCTTCGATGACCAGGAGGTCAGGTAGCAAAGAACTTGCGGTTCGCGTTCTAGAATAGAGAAGAATGTTATTATTAATTGTGCTTTTTTATACAGACTTATTAATAATTATTTTTATTAAATGTAACCTCTGTAAGACTTTACAAATGTTTTAATTTTGTACATGTGTACCTAAAAGATGTTTCGGTTCCAACATGAAATTATAGTCATGTATAGTAATAGTATTTGATAAGGCAATGTCTGCCAGGCGCCTAGAGATATCATTGCTGTTTAACAGCAATAGTTTCGGTAAATATTATGTATTCAACACAGTACACGAAGCGGTCTATTTTCATTTTTTTTATTATTTATAGCGTTGAAAGTTTCCCGCTTATGGCACTGCCTTATCCAGTGGTTATAATTTTATATATGTAGTTATAATTTTAATGAAGTCTGACTCAATTTGATTTTCGTTTTTAACTACGGTTCCGAAAAATATTCTTTACCAAATTTTTGTCTCCAGTTACTCTATTTTCCCGGAAGCGAAAGACGGCCACCTGACTGACTGCGCGCCAAGTTGCACTTTGCTAAGTTCTACCATTAAATAAACTTCAATAGCCTCCGAAACTAATTAGCTTACTGCAATAAATCTGCAAGATGCATCTACAGTTCAGATATTTGTAAAAGTCTGTGAAACTCTCTACCACCTGGTATACGAGTACATTCCGTTTCTTCGTCATCATTCAGGTACAGCGTTCAGAAATGTTAATTAACATCATAGAATCTTTATTACACATATAATTAGTAGTATTACACATATACTAACATTATTATTATTATATTATTTAGTATTATATATGTACATATAATAGTAGTTGAGTAATATTATGTGTATAATTTGAGGCTGAAAAGAAAAATATAGGCATAAAAATAAATATCATTTTAAGGATCACGGAAAATAATTTCGAAATACAAACATTGTTGGAGAAAATGTGTATTTGATGAAGATATTAAAAACATTCTGACGTTATTATATTGTACATAAAAATGTACTTTCCTTCAATGTACGCTGAAATGGGATTCCATAAATCATCCAATTATAATGTATTTAGGATGAAAATCTAATTTTCTTGCTCGTATTTGACATTGACGAGTGATCTTCAATATTACGATTTAGTCATCTTTTAAAATGATTTTTGAGATTGCGATTTAAGGATTCCTCATGCACAATGTCACTAACATTGAAAGTGTTCCAGGTTCGATGTTGGCGCCGACATGAAAGTAATGATTACAGGCATCTATTCAGAGTGGGTATGTCCTTTCAGTGAGTATTCGTTTAATGTACTCTTTAGGGAATTTTCTAATATGTGGAAAGTTTCATGATGATTAAAGGATAAAAATGTATATTTCTAGCATTTGTAATTCCCTATGAACAGCCTGTATTCTGTGGATGGTCGCGAATAGTTATATTTTGGATATACGTGTAAAGTACGTGAAGTGCTATTTCAAAGAGTTATAGTTTCCAAGAATAGATCATTTATCTCAAACGTCCACTCCGAAACACGTAAAATGGAGAATCACCTACTTGTAGATATTGTCGCTCTGCATCATAAACCTGACGGGTGTAAATCAGGCACCCCATAAACTCCCTTTCCGGCTCGCACCAAATTACCGTGACCTCCGTTACCCTTCTCTTTAGCTAGTACAACATACTGTAGTTATAACATCGGGGCTCTAACACCCTGGGCGTTAAAGACTCGAGCGTAAAAGCCCTCGATGTCTCAAACTTTTAGCAACTGTGTCGCTCGGATGTCGTGTCAAGACATTCTTAGTAGTTGGGAACAACAGAGTACCTAGAAGTGACCCTTGTGGAACTACCCTTTGCGATTTGTAGCTTTTAGTGTCACGTGTACAATACTTAAGGTTTCTTTGTCGGTATATCGAGTTCCTTTTAAAGCATTCATAAAACTACATACAATCCGAGAAGTTTGTTAGGCAAAATTGAGCACGTTCTGAAGCAAAATTGAACTGTAGATGCAATGAACAGTGTTGTTAAATCATTAAAAATTTAATAATAAGTATCGTAATTACTTGTGATGCCGAGTAATATAAAAATACCGTCTTTCTCAAATGACGTATGGAGAGCGTAAGTTGGTTAATACACACTCATGTGGACATGTTAAACTTGATACGACGAAGTCGTCGTAAATACAAAAATAAGGTTATAAAGATACGTATTCGTTTTTAGCTATCGCAAAGATAGAATTCCATATCACGTAATTTTTCTTTTTGATATATTATACACTTTTTCAAAAAATTGCTATTCCGTGACGACTGTTAAAACAGATATAATTTATGATAGAATATTGACGTCTCATCGATGGTAATATCACTGTCTTGAAAATTATTCCTTTGAATATTTTAAAGAGTATTTCGTTATATTCATATATTAAATTGATTTAAACTCTAGTTTGAGCACAATTTATAGTACCATATATTATGCATTTCTAACTAAGCGCCTGCTTAAAAAAGGATTGCGGTTAGTATGTGCCTGTATATCATTATGATTTTTTCATCTTTAAGATGATTTTCCTTTAAGACCGCGTCTCGGTAAGCGTAGCGTAGGACGACCACCGACCCGCTGGTCCGACGACCTCTGTAGGATCGCCGGTAGACAGTGGATGAGAAAGGCAGAGGATCGAGCAACGTGTCACGCTCTGGGGGAGGCCTATGTTCAGCAGTGGACAGTTGTAGGCTGATGATGATGATGATGATATATTTATGAAGTTGTCATCGAAAGCAATAAGGACCGAGTGATCCGTCTTAGTGGGGGAGCATTTTATCTCACGGATGTACATAATTATGTAAATTGTATCGCGAGGCAGGGTGTTCCAAGCATGAGATGAAATTGGGTCGTTTAAAAGAAAATTTATTGCCCTTCGGATATTCAAATTGAGATACATAACGACATTAATATCGGATAAACAACTTTTATTAATATTGAAATGTGTATCTTCTTCGAGTGCTTAAGGTACCTATATCGTGTTTTCAATATTACAGGACTGTTGGAAGGGCAAATGAAAATGTAGATAAGTATTTTTTACACACTCACACACACATATTTTCACGCTACGTCCCTTACAGGGTAGGCAGTCAGCACGGATTGTCAAATATCCCCATCCTTGCATACCTGCCGTGCTTCTTCCACATAATTTTTTTACAATCTAAATATAAAAAGAAAATACAAATATAATTGCCGCTCATTAAGGGAGGCTTATGTCCAACAGTGGACATAAAGGCCGATGATGTTAAAAGTATTTATATTTAAATATATTTTTTTTATTTCTATTCTTCAATAAAAGTTTTCTATTGCGTTTTTTCTATTCAATATTTTGTTTGAATGACATGTTCAATTAAAATAAATGTTATTTAAGGGTAGTTGAGTTCAATCTGTCGTAATAACGTAACAACTGAGAAAAGGATATCGAACGTAATGTAAAGCTATTTTCTTCAGTACATAAGCTTTAAACATCCAAACAGCGTAATAGTGCCGAAATCTATTTAGATTGTCAGAGTTGATATGGGCGAAGTCTACGTTACTTGCCTGCTGATTGTTACGAATAGGCCCGCAGTATCGTGTTATGTCAATTCTTACAAAAAGGGTCAGTACCGAATCGCGAAGCAACGCGGCCCTGAGCTGCTGGTATATCGAAAAACGTCTGGCGGGTCAGCTAACAACGAGTGATGTCGGTCCTAAGTGATAACCAAACTAACTGTTCAGCAATGCTTACCTTTAAGAGTCACAGTAATTGCTGGCTAGCGTCCGACCTGGATACCCGACAGTTTTAAAGTATTATCTGACATTTTTCTAAGCCTTTCCTAAGTATAACGTGTATTTAATAACCATAATATTATGAAAAAAATGCAACTAAATGTGAATATTCTTTATTACAATGAAATTTTTAAACTATTCTTTAATATACTCCGCCAACCACTTCAACGGGTAACGTCCTAACTTTTATCTTGACACGTGGCCGGGTACTAAAATTTTATTTAGCACCGCCGTTATAAACAGTTTTGAAATTAAACTGGAAGCGGCGAACGGCACCTTCCATAAAGTTACAAGGACCATAACTATCCATAAAACGACGGTTTAATCCAACGACTTTCGATTCAATGGAGTGTTAAAATTACTTACCCGACGCTAACTCCCAGTAAGGTGATCGCGGATTGTGATAAATTTGTACTTACCCATGATTCTATTGTGAGTGAACATTCGCTACATCGATGATTCTCTTATGTATGTTTCTATAATTATTCAAAAGAAGAGTGAATAGGCACTTTTTGGCGAGCGTGCTACATCCTAGGCCACATCTCGCTTTCCATCAGGCGGGATTGCAGCCAAACGCGAGCCTATTGCCAGATAAAAAAGAGAGTCGATTGACATTCTTTTTGTTATATCATTATTAAAATATATGGCAAAATCATTAAGTGTAGGCAGATGCTGGATGCGACAAGCCGAAGACAGGGCGTGATTGGCTCATTGGGGGAAGCCCATGTTCAGCAGTGGACTGATATAGGCTGATGATGATGATGATATATGGCAACCTAAACGCCGGTGGTCAATGGAAAATTTCCACAAGCATCCGTACGTAACCCTTCATATCAGATTAGATCGCCATAATCGTTAACCTCCCATAAAATGACAAGAAAAATAAAGGTAACTATTAATTAATTACAAAACATTTAATAAATGCTTTTAATTAGTTATAGTGACTAAACGACGACGATATTAAAATCAATTACATATTGGAGCTATAGGTATACTCAGTATTACGTAACCCATAACATTGGTATACCTACTCCTAATATCGTTAGTGAACATCTCTGGGGAGCTATTGCTGACCCTTAACTAACTAACCATTCACTTGTGTCCTTCCCAAATACATGGATATTTACAAGATATAAACATTATATTTTGTCACAAATTTGTCAAAACATATTTCTTTTTCACCTCGTTTGACCCCAAAAAATCCAAAGTTGAAAAGTGAAATTCGGACACAAAGAAAAACGAGAACGAACGAAATACATTTTCTCGGCCTCAAGTGTAAAGCACTAATGTCAGACATAGGTAGCTTCGAATAAAGGGACCGGAGAAGCGTTAGCTCACCTTTATTTGGGTTTGCCCGAATATAAGATAAAAGTATACAAAACTAGATTTGAGACTAACTTTCGTACCTTACAGCAAACGAGACGTGTTTCTGAAACAAAACTTAAGAACACAATAGTACTTATTGTCGTCTATTGGAGTGTAGAAATCTTTGTTTATTGAGCACTCATGTAATAGACACTAAATAAACAATAATAACAATACAGAACAGATGTCTGTCATTACAATTACAGGTGAAGATTACGTAGATATAGGGAACAAGTGTGAACAACAAAAAAGCAGTGAATCAGCTTCTCACTCTGGGGGTGCTGGGTTCAAGTCCATGGCGTGCGCCTTTTTACAAAAGTGCGTTTTAAGTTTAAATATCATTTGCTAGCGGTGAAGGAAAACGTCGTGAGGAAACCTGCACATACTAGAATGTATAAAAAAAATTTCTATGGTGTGTGAAGTCTGCCAACACGCACTTGGCCAGCGTGGCGGACTAAGTCCTTAACTCTCTCAATGTGAGAGGAGACCCATATTCCAACAGTGGAATGATAAAAGGCTGATGAAAGAACAACTTATTAAATGAACGTACTTGTATTCTCATATTCATGAAGCGTTAATCAATTAACTAAGAAATCCAATTAATGAAGACACAGCATGTAGTGTGTTTTAATGTATGTGGAGACAGCGTCTTGGTAAACGTAGCGTAGGACGCCCTCCGGCTAGATAGTGTGACGATATACGCAAAGTGGCTGGCTCCGATTCGATACCAAGAGCTGAAGATCGAGCTCAGTGGCGTGCTATTGGAGAGGTCTATGTTCAATGTGTGAGGTCAGTCTTAAAGAGACACATTCGGCTTTGTCGTTCAAATTTGTTGTTGCGCGTTAGTTAACATATTATGCCATGTTCATTGTTCACAGTCTCTTCTTGAGACTAGATATGCCTTATATGCTTCTAGCACTGGGTGGAAATGAGGAATTTACTAAAAGAGTATATTATCGTATTGCATGATTAGTTGTTCCACAAATCGCTTAACGTCTTGTGCCTCCTTTTTGTTGCAATCGACAAGTAACAATTACTTCTTGGGAATTTATTTTATACACGGTCAATGTTACATTTGTAATAGTTAGGATATCAAACGCAGGTATAGCGAGCGTGAAGGAAAACAGCAAGAAAAGTTGCATGCTCTAGGTTTCCCCACAGTTCTCTCAGATCTGTGAAATCTGCCAACTCGCACTTGTTCAGTGTGGCAGACTCTAGTCTTAACCTATTGCATCTCGAGAGGAGATCTATGCCCAAGAGTTGAACATATTATGATTTGATGACGATGCAAAGCATTTGCCCCATACACTAAATATACTTATTGCTTTTATGTTCCTCTTACGCGATCATCAATGCGGCTATTATTTTGAGCTTGGGAGAATTACTTGACGATCTCATTTTGTTTCTAGCTACAGTGTTATGATATGAAGCTGTCCCTAAACTACAGTTACTATTCGTATCCAATTAAACTATTCATTCAATCGTTTGGGCCGCACGTTAACGACTCGAGCCTGGCCCATTTTACGATGTCGTAAAGATACAAAAATCTCTCGTTTTACTGCCCAGATTAAACATTATTGGACTATAAACTTTGCTGTCTGTATAAATACACAAAATCTGTATCATCTTTTGTTTTTGGCATTCGTTTTCATTTACGCAAATTGTGATAAAGTTGACCGGTGAGACGAACATTGAAATTCATGTCATTCGTAAAAGAATTATTAAAATTACAAATCCATATCCGATACAGTACTATAGAAACATTACCAATTTTTCTATTTCGATACTTAAGCAAATATTGAGCATTGAGCAGTACAGTTTCCCCTTTTTCCGGTTTGATATGTGACAGTAGCCAGACGGGTTGCACATTCTGTGGGATAAGTCTGAAATAGAATTTCAAAATTACAAACACCTCGCCGTGATTCGCGCCATGGATATCCGTGAGCTACATGATTCGATTTAGATCGGACGTATTTTGATTGTTCAATATGTACTTCTTATGGATATTCAGTATTGGATTTAAATAATGTTTCAAAATCATCAAAATTTTTTTTCCCGCAATTGTAATTTCCACTCCCACATTTGGTATCTTGACAATCTTCAATGTATATATCTATATTCATACCAAATACGTTGAACTTATGAATTCGTTCCTTTAGTGATGTTACATTTTATACCACTTTTTCAAATGTCTAAAATTGTAAGACCTAACCATCGCCGTCTGACTTATCGTCTGCCTTTTTATTATCGCGTTTTCCTATATAAAAATAACTAGTCCTCTAAAAACACGATACGAATATGTAACCGAACACTGTATCACGGCAACGTTGTCCAAGGGAAGTTTATTTTCGTTTGCGGGACACCTGTCAGCAAGCGAATTTCGGTTTAGGTTCGTTAGATTGCCCAAATTGGGTTCTAATTCGATTTTCTTGTGAGCGGCACTAACTCTTGATAAATTAGATTACGCCCGTAGAGAATTACGACGGTAAATAAATAAGTAAAAATATAACATAAAACGGGACGAACAAGGTTTTAATCATTGATCGCGAATGTTTTCTTTATCATTCGGGTTTTGTTCATAATCGGTTTTCAGAGCGGTCTTTTGTTTACTTAGTCAAAGTCGATCACAATAACCTTTATGTCGACTATCCCTTGGCTTATCTACGTTAGTAGAACGGTTCATATCATGATGATCATAAATTTGCGATTTATGACCCATATGTTACTTTCCACGGTGTCGATGTACTGGATCGTAAAAGTCGACTTTAGGCAGTAATAAAGGTTACTTTCCTTACACAGTTTATAACCGTTGAACAATATTGTTTGGGTTTTATGTGAAAAAATACTCTGTTCCCCGCAACAGCATTCGAAACAACATTTGGGTCTAAGTGAATTCGTTTAATAGTGGTCCAGATTAATATAAATTGTCCAGCAGTGGACATGAAGAGGCTGACGATGATGATGATGATCATGATGATGATGAATGCTAAAATATAAATGTAATTATAACTATCAAAGTAGTTTAAAAACATGTAGCAAAAACACAAAGCATAGTAGAAATCCAAAGACTGGTGGATAAATGGATGGAAGGTATTTTTCATGTTATTAGATTAACCTTCAGCAATATCAGGGTTTATCTCAATGGAATAATTTCTATTTGAATTCAGATATTTCCAAAAAAGGAAAATTTAACCAAAAAGGCAGAATACGTTTTTGTTATTTGCTACTACTAGCTTTTAAAGGTTTGATTATTTTTTTTTCGCTAAAAAGCTAAGAGAATTTTTTGATAAACAATGTTCTACAGATTTTACTGAACGTTGATCTAAGAAAAATATATAGCTTTATTTCTAAAACTTTTTTTTCTCTCAGTTCTGGCCTTTCAATTTTGAAATATAAACTTCTGATATAAAAAGTAAAATTTTCAAATTCTCTTCTGCAGGAC
The DNA here is from genome assembly GCA_018244795.1 of Parelbella ahira ahira. NCBI lineage: Eukaryota > Metazoa > Arthropoda > Insecta > Lepidoptera > Hesperiidae > Parelbella > Parelbella ahira. The sequence continues at coordinate 23,516 of DWME01000902.1, forward strand.
TTGGTTATTTTATCTGCTCGTATAACCCTTATTTTATTTTGCTATCTTGCGTTCCTCTTAGCAAACTTATCTCATATCGAAAATAATAAACCGGCGGCACGACGATATTACCAAGACGATATTTATTTACCTTAGTATTAAGAGCTACAAACCCAGAAGTTCTCTGCGTACGCATAATTGGCAGTTGCTAGGTAACCAAAGCAAATCCAGGATAACCGAGGTATCCAGTAGGTAATAAGCTTAGGGCAGCATGAAACGTTTACCGAAATACTTTCTGACCCAAAAATAGAAAAAAAGAAATAGATTTATATCATTTGACCATTTCGTGGATTTAAGTAAGCTTTCACAAATCTTTGTGTTGCCCGTTGATTTTTATCAAATCTAAAATTTTGATGTCTCTAAACGCGCAACCCTTTTCTTGTTTTATGCCAAATCCTTTGCTGTTTGCGGCATATGAATTATGATATATGCTTTATATTGTAACTAACAAGTCTACAAGTCTGAAATTACTGGCATAAAGAGGACCAGATATATTTATACCAAAGATGAAGTGCTAATCAGTTATTACTTTCATTATAATCGTATTTTTCAAGTCTTGGTACTTTCTAATTTGTTTGTTAATAGCGTGGACTTAACTCGTCGTTAGGAACAGTATAATCTTCTCTTTCTATAAGTGTTTTAAGAACGTTGAACTGGAGTCGTACTAAAAATCCAATTAGAAAGGAATCAAAAGTTACTGCTTTATGGCAAATTAAATGCGTACCTATTAGTTACGATCTTGAAGAATCTTCATTAAAGTGAGCATTTACGGTGTGAGCCAGATAATAATGGAGAGTAGGTGGATAATATTATGACTTTGTTTGTAAAGCGACTTGTATATTGGACGTCTTTAGCCGACTATGAATAGGACTCTTCGAAAGCGTGTTGCCTGTGACAAGAGGATTTATTATTTATTCTTTATAGGACTATTACATGGTATTCATAGATTATTAGATTTTCTAGCATAAATTTCTAGGAGTCGCTCGGAGTTTAGATGTGTGCCCGGTGTATGCCTCACCACCTACTATATTGTGGGACGTGAACGTAACTAGCGAAACGTGGGAGTGTATTACACTTCTCTCTGCCCCTTCGCGGCTTACAAGCGTAATGTGTTAAAAGAAGAAACTCTAAATTAACACGAGCAACCACAAGAACAACACAAGAAATTCTAAATTAGAAAAATACAACAGTATCCGTCCCGAGATCTAAACCCAGGACCTGACGATCGGTAGTCACGCTTGCAACTACTTGACCAACGAGGCTGTCGAGTAGAACATACGAATAATTATATCCAGAAGCAGTGTCCCATATTGCAAATGAATACATTTTGAATCTACGCGATGTTATCTAATCTAATGCAAATCAAATATTACGAGTAATACATAATATCAAAGAAAGCGAATGTATGGAAAGCCTTAGAAGAGGATTGGGCGTCCGTAAATGAAAATGAACCTTTATTACAGAAAACAATTGTATCTGTACAACAAGAAAGCAAAATATGGAAACAGAAGCCAAGCATGTGTAGAAAAAGGACTCCGTACCAAACGGTAGCGTCCAATGGATTTACTACGCCTTCGGGAGCGTGTACCATATCTGCGCTATAAATTCTGGATCATTCCCGTCCCGGCGGGCTATGGGTTCCAACTCGAATAAACAAGCAAAATCTCTTTCATATTGTACACTTAGAAAATAAGAAAGAAAATATTCTGAAATTCTCAGTGCCCCATTTTGTAAATGTCTTCATTGCTTCTTCCTGCGTCCATTTTTTTAAGCAGGATTTTATTAGATCGAATTGTAAGGGGTTCTGAATTCCATCTTAGACGCCCAAACCATACTTGCCTGTGCTGCATCCATCTATATACAATAACGAACGAAGCATTCGCGGCTGGCTAATCGCGGCATAGCGTAACCTAACTAGCCATAGCTGAACGCTCTGGTCGCCGACAGGCGACAGGGTGAGAGTTACGAAAAGTTATGCACTGCGCTCCCCAACCAGCATGCCCAGCGTCGGGATTACGAGAAAAATCCTTTAGAGGATGTCCAACAGATCCTTTATGAAGAAATGGCGTGATACGGGTTGAGAATGAGGATGATGATTATGAAAATTAAGATTTTTAAATTAGGAATTTCTATTAGACCCCGGCTTTAGACAGACTCGGAGTATCGATGTGTGCCCGGTGTATGGCAATAGGCTCACCACCTATTGCTTGGGACGTAAACGTAACTGGTGAGACGTGGGAGTGTACTACATTCCTCTGCCTACCCTTTCGGTGATTACAGGCGTGATGTTACGTTTTTTAATTAGGATATATTATTTTACCCCCAATTTAACTCAACAATGAAACACTTATACCTAATTTCTCATAAAATCATTTGCATTATTTATGAAATTTGTTCATATGCTATGTAGCAATGGATTATTTGAAACACATTAATCTTACTGGAACATTTTATGTCATAGCTCAACATGCAGATTTTAGGAGTATTTTGAGTTGCCTTTTCTATTTGGTGAAGAAATTAGGTTTGTTACGAAGATCTAGAGGCAATGTGGAACTTTCTCTTTCCTACAACATGCTTACATTCGCGAGCTTGTTATATGCTAATATACAATTTACTGTTATTCTGAGTAGTATGAGCCTGGAGATTAGTTATTTGTCTTATATTCCATGTACTCCTATACCTTTCAGACTCATTTTTTGATATTCCATTATGCCAGATGAATTTCATACATGCTCTCTGTCTTCTATGGATTTTTAAATAAACTGATTACATCGATCAATCGAAGCGGACCTTCCAATTTAACCTTCCAATTTAACCAGTGCTAACCAATAAATTTTTCAGTTATGGCAAAATAACCTAAAACAAAGTATAGTTAGTACATGTGTTCACGAATCTGAACGTTCAATAATGTACGAAGTACGGAAGTACTCAAGATAAGTTCCATTAACAAGCAAGCTGTTTTCATTGCTCAATTTGATTCATCGTCGTGTCGTACATATCCGTCAAATGTACAAAATCCTTTAAACAGTGATTCAAAAACCTGAAAACACCACGATTACTCTATACCAAGATATCCCGTTGTACTTAATTGTTATAAAACAGGCCACAACAAAACAAACTAGAACTAAACAAATCAATTGATTCAATGTAAATATCTAAATTAACTGTATCGACGACATATATTTACCAAGACAAGAATGTGTACTTGCCGAGTCGAGAAACCGCAAAGCCGAGAATCCGAGAATGAGCGTCGAAACAGATCGAGAAAATAAACATTTTGATAAATTCATTCACTCATTGAACTACAAAGAATATTAGCGCAACGTATAGGATTATTTTGTTAAGTTTGAAGATATCTGGAATTTACTTCATCTTGCGCCCGTTATTGCAGTATAAGATATACCATCTCTTTAAAAGTTCAACTATCTTCAATATAACAATATTTTTATAAACAAAGAGAGAATATATAAAATTATTTGTTTTGGAGTAATAAGAATGGAATAAAAGCCACAATACCTGAAACTATTGTTGTTAAAGATAATAAGATAGATATCGTTTTTGATACAGAACCGCCTGAAGTTATAAACTCGTTAATAGATATTAACAATGTATGTTTAGAACCACCAACGTAATTACATTCCATTAGCGCCGTGCATCGCATTGTGAGAGCTAATATTCTAATCGAGAGCTCTGACGCCATTGTATAGAATTCACGTCACATATATTGTCAGTAGACTCTGTTCAGCTTACTACGTCCATCTTGCGCGTAAGGTACGCGTATAATGCGTGTACCCGAAATACGAAAATACTGATCTCTGTTTTTCTAGTTGTCATTGATTAGATTCTCTTGTGCTTTTAGCATTGATACATATAGCAGACGATCTATAAGATTATGCACAACGGTTGCTATTGATTACATAGGTGATTGATAGTGGAAAAGTTTTACAGAAGCTTCCAGAATGCAGAATGTATGTTAAATAAAATAGCTCTCGTTTCTCAATGCTAGCTGACAGTCGCTTGTCCGCTGACAGGAAAAATTTGGAAATATTTCACAATTGGGACTGTGGCTAACATGGAATAAGCCAAGCGTAAAGGTTCAGATGTGCGGTATACAAAGTTCCAGCTAACACATTAAGAATTAGGACCTCCCTTAAACTGATTGGCAAACGACAGGCCTCTAACCACTTCCCATCAAATTATCGTCAAATGCTGGCTATCGACGTTTTTCCATAAAATCCTCAACGTCCAACATTTGACGATACGAGAAAGCTAATCAATAGGCCGCCTCGCATCGCGTGCGGCGCGCACATAAAAGTCACTGATAAAGTATCTACGGCTCACGTGTTTATTCTGTATACATTTTGTTTCGCGTGTGTGTATACGTTGTCTGCCTTGACCGAGTTGGTAAACGTTTTCGGGGTTCACATTGATGGAATCATTCGGTCTGTACCGGTTAAATTAAGTCCGCTTCGATTGATCGATGTAATCAGTTAATTGAAAAGTCCATAGAAGACAGAAAGCATGTATGCAATTAATCTAGCATAATGGAATATCAAAAAATGGTCCTCACTCCAATGGGTAGGACAAAATATGCACCCAAAAGACGGATATAACACTACAAGCGTTTTTAAATAGTCGATCTTCAGGGAAAGCTCGTAACGATGGTAATGTACGAAATATAATTAAATATTATACGCAGTACAGAAAAAATTACGCAAAAGTCCAAATTCCAAGACGCCTAGCATTTAACTAATGTACAGTATTTTAAGCAGTTATTTAGGCTAGTAATAGTAATATGGACGCTTCTAACGCTATTGACGAAAAGTACTCAGTACAAGAGAAGAAACATGCTGGTCATAGGACCCCGGCGACGGCTGTCACTAAATTCGGATAAGGTAAGTGACACTTATAAGTCAGAGTTATTGTAACTCAGGCAATATCTGATACATTGTTTCTAGTAATCATAATGGGCACAGGTTTGGACTGTCTCGTTGGTCGAGTGGTTGCAAGCGCGACTGCCGATCGAGAGGTCCTGGGTGCAAATCCCGGGTCGGGTGCAATTGGGTTTTTCTA
>DWME01000903.1:0-28612 GCA_018244795.1 Parelbella ahira ahira
AAAAAATGTAGGTACAGGTCTATTTTTTATAGTAAAACGAGCTTAAATAAAATATGTGGCATTTCCACCACTAAACAGCCTAATTTCTTCATCGCATATCCTTGTCAGCCGATAGTCAGCCTTTTCAGTCCAAAATAGTTCTATCCAAAGAAAAACGTTTTATAAGCTTGAATTTATAATAATAAACTGTTTTATAGTTCAACAATATAACAAAATCCAGCAATTCTCAGAAATCTAAAGAAATACTCACAGATATCTGACACTTGATTTCTCACGAAAAAAACTGCAATTCGTACTCGTAAGAGCATATCACATGTGGCGGCTCAAAATAACGATTATAGCTCGTTTCCTGTTGAGGCTATTGGTTTATAAGCTTGAGTATTTACCAATCGAAGCACAAGGACACCACTAAGCATCAATAATTAAGCATACAACATTTAAACACTAGTTACAAGACAACATATCTGTAAAAGGTTGGGTACTGGAACAGGGCTGGCTATCGGGTGGTTTACCCTATCTTACAAAGATATTCTCGAATTATAAATATACCAGTACATATTATGTAGATTGTTATTGACCGTAATATGAGGTAGTTGGATATAATTAATTTTATTTATAGCTTACTCTATTAGGTACATTTATATAGTGTATGAATACTAATTGCATTCTTGAGATATTTGTGAAGATTTTCCTGGTTTACTACCATCTACCGTCTATGTCTACATCATTGTCAATTTTTTCATTATTAAAAATATATTTGAAAAAAGAACAACATTTTTAAAAGAAAATTTACGCATTATTTAAGCAGATCCTCAGAAATGCGTACATTGACTTTAATGTGCAATTGATTCAGTATTAAATTTGTAAGTCATTTTACAAGTAATGCGTATAATGTGGAAGTAGCTTAAGCATAATTTTTGCATATCAGTCGATATCTTAATAAGATAACTTATTAGATTTTATATAGGTACTAAAGTAATTGCAACGTTTTTATTTAATATTTCCTGCTTTCACACATTATTTAAAGGTGTGTGTGATTAATGTAATCCTTACAATTAAAATAAAAAACGTCAATTTTACGGGTTAACACAAGCAGACAATTATAAAAATTGTGTAGACTTAAACAAAATGACAGTATTTTGAAACCAAAGATGTTCTTACAGACAACAATCATCATCATCATTATAATCATCGTCATCAGTCTTCTCCCGCCCACTACTGGACATAGGCCGCTCCAATAGTACGCCACTGAGCTCGATCTGCAGCTCTTCGAATTCGGCAGCAATCAAGTTAATATTAAGTTACAAATCAGATTGCTACTCCTGGGCACTTGATTTAAACGATCAATGCGTAAAGAATGAATCTTATGCCGTATCAAACTGGGTTATATAAACTCAATCAATTGTAAACACACGGTGTAATTGAAGTATTTCAGTTGGAGCGCTGACGCAGCTGCAGGTTGCAAGCGAACTGTAAAATTAAACGCCGAGTGTGGTCGAGCCTTGTTCCGTTGCGAGCTCGTTATGCTGGCGGTTCCGGTTGTTATCGTTAGATGACAAACGATAAACCTTGTCGGAAGCATAGCGCGAAATACGGGCTGGTAACAAAAGAGTCCACCTCTCTATCTGCAATGCTTCATTGCCCCTGAATTTTATTAAAGAATAATGTCAGACACAACAAACGAATAATCGAATGAACGAATGAAACTAAGCAACCGATGAGACCGTGGTACCAATTAATAATTCGTTTCTATTATATAGAAATTTTAAGTTGTAACTCAAGTGTATCTCAAACTTTACTTAAACATGCACAAACGGTCTAAAATATAATAGGCGTCCGTTGACACCTCTGTTTATATCACGTTGACGTAGTTATATTTCATCGGTCCCAAAACTTTGCTTGGATTGTCAGAACTTAACTAAACTTATAGCGTAAGTCTCTCTGTACTGAGCGTAATTGATAAATAATATTTTAAATCTATATTTGATATTTAAATTAATTAATTTAAAATATAACACACATTAAGGCAAATAACAGATATTTCAGAAAGTCTCAGATTTAAACGAATTAGGTAAGATGTATAATCATCGTTGGTTTAGATTAACTCGTGGAAGTCGTAACTCGTTATATTTTTTATGAAATTAGGTCCCAAATCGTAATCGGATAATTTACAGAGACATGTAACAAAAAAGTACAATAAAATGCGATCCATTTTTCTACTTTCTCCAAAAGATGTTGTTACATCAAATATTCATTTCGAACTATATTGTTGTAGCTGACATATTTGTTTGTACCCCCCCCCAAAACATCAAAAAATTTTCCCACCTAATTTTTTTTAGCTTGACTCGCACAATCCGTTATCACCAAACCAATTAAAGTCAAAATCAGACACAATGTATAGACATAATGTATAGACAGTCATAGGAACATTTCAAAAACTATTATTTTGGGAGTTTGAAACATATTCATACATACCTGCTCGTATATTACACATACCAATAATATTTGTATACTTTGTATACAGTCTATTTCCCAGTTACTGTTCTATTTTATGTTGGTATATAGATTGTGTTTTCTAATTTGTACAAAAAATTTAAATTTGTATGTAACATTTATATTTGTTGTTTGATTTGGCCGAATTTTACATTTCAACTAACAGGTCGTTCCATTTTCAATTCCAATTTGGACTGAACTCTCTGGTAAAAAATATTTTAAGTAGGCGTCTGCTTGGCGCGGTAACTCAATTTATTGTCACAACATCTCATGCTTCTAAAATCTTCATGACGTCTTGTTCATTTATTTTTAGTATATATATAACTAAGACCAACCATGGCCAACATTATGGCCTCAACCCTCTCGTTCTGAGCGGAGACCTGTGTTCAGTAGTAGAACGAAAAAGGGTCGGAAAAACTAAGAACCTTATGTGAATAAAATCCTTAAGGCCTAAATAATTAGACACATAAATTACACTAACCTGTAGGCATCAAGCGTTTTCTGTAAGCTTGAAAATACTCTTTATACCTGCGAATCACATGCAAAAGTCTAGGACTCATTAGTAATCAAGATAAGGTTAATAACCAATAGGTGTAAAACCGAGACCAAAATACATATATACACCTGTGACAAGGAAGGCTCTTATACGCAGAAAAGTAACTGAGTCTGTTTAATTTGAGGTCATGCATTACTTATTGAGAGCATTACGCTTGATTTTGTTTCACATAGAAAGTACTGGACATTCCGTATGCTTCACATGGGAATTCTCGTCTTATACACATACACATCATCAATTACTTTATCCGTTCTAAGATGACAGTAAGCTGCCCGGTGGCACGTAACGCATTTAAGCTCCATCTAAGCCTCGGATTTAACTACAGGTCTAGACATACCCGGACACATGTTAGATTGACCAAAACCCTTATACTGGCAGATAGATAGTCGAATATCTCTAAAGCCATGGTAAATAACGTTAGATTAAAATTTCAAAATTTCAGGAGAATGATAAGGATCTCCAGATTTTTCTTTGAGGCTTGTAAAATCTCTAATGTGGCCCTAACTTCGGCCTGATTAATTTTATTTTACAGAAGACGCATGTTCAATACTAGAATGACAGAAAGTTGATGACGATTGTGATAAAAAGGTTTTTATGATTTCATTTCACAGTACCATATCAATTTCGTTACAGCTATGGCCGAGATTGAAACAGAACATATTACTTATAAATTAAATTTAACGCGTTTACAAGCGAAATAACTTTCTATATATGCCGTAAGATATCGAAAGAGCGCATTAAACGAACAATGTAATTCGCGAAATCCTAACGTTTGCGATAATGGAACTGTCATTTACCATTAAATCCGTATAAATGGTTCCTTACCCATTCACTTAAGTGATTAAGGATTAACTTTAACTGGAAACTGAGCGAGATATTATAATTGTGAATGTTATATTGCATAAAAGCATCAAAGCGATAATAATTTAATCAACCTTCAGCAAACGGTGAAGAACGTTGATTTATATTTCATTCCAATTATTTTATTTACACCTTATTAATACTACTACAACCATTGAATTTTTCTAATTTATAATTTCCATTAGTAATTCGGAGTCTGGATCTGTTCCCATCATCATCATCATTATTATCAGCCTACTCCCATCCACTGTTGGACATAGGCCTTTGCAGTGGCACGCCACTGAACTCGATCTTCAGTTCTTCGCATTCAACCACTGCCAGCCACTTTGCGTATATCGTCACTCCACCTAGCTGGAGGGCGTCCTACGATCTGTGCCCGATGTATGGCAATGGGCCCATCACCTATTCCATGGGACGTAAACGTAACTGGTGAAACGTGGGAGTGTACTACAGTTCTGCTACCCTTTCGGGGATTCAGGTGTAATGTTACTTTTTTTAACAATACCAAGATCATTATTATTGAATTAATGTTGTAGGTATTAAGTATTAGCTGTTCTCTGTTTAACCTCTCGAACAAACGGTTTACGGGAGCTCATGAGGAAGGACCTCGTGCAGGTTCGGAACTAGTCGGGCCATCCCTTAAAATAAGGCATTATTTAGTTTCAATCTGATCGATGTCGGGTCAACAGGTGGATTGGCCACGGCTTGGCTCGGACGGGGCACATTGTCAATTGCGATCACGTGGCAATCGTTAATATGAAAATAGCTCTCTCGACTGGTCCGAGTGCCAAACTTAACAGACCTGTTATATTTGTTTTAAAGTGATAGGTATTAAAATAAATGAAATATACTGCGATTTGAAATGCCTGCACTGCCTATAATTACCTGAATCTAATCGAAGTACATCCAAAGATCGTTTTGAGATGAGTCACAGATACTCGATACTGTCATGGCTTTGATACGAGGTATATTAGAAGTAAACACACACAGCTCACACGGATGCACGTTTATTACTGAATAGAAAACGTTATGACAGATGCGTTCATAACGCGTATATGCATACATGTATACACATATAATATATCACTTATCCTTTGATATCTCTGCTTAGTACAACTTTAAAATTTGAATACAATAATGTAAACGCTGATTCTTATTGGTGAAAAATAAAATAACAATGAAACGGTATAAAAATCCATCACAATAAAATGTTGGTTTTTGTTGTAAATCAACAAAATAAGAAAATAACAAAGAAAGCACAGAGTTTGAATCAGTTTTATTCTTCCCTGGATTCTTATTTTCTTTCCTGTTAGCAAATTTGTGCATATTTATTCATAAGTTGGTTTCCGCCTCCCCAGTCACAGACATCTCGACTGTCTGACGCCGGCGTGCGCTTCTTGCATGTTTACCAATTAAACTTTCTTAATTTACTAATAAACACAATGTAATTTGCGCAGTTCTACGAACTAATATATACATTTTCTTCTGGCTACAACGATCTTATGTAAATTCGTTTTCCATGTTTAGGCTTAGGAAATATGTTTATAAGGTAAAGGCGATTATCACCAAATCGTTTATAGTCCTTGTTGGAAACAGACCCTCCCAAATAGAAGTCAGAGAAGGGTTAAGAACATAGTCCATATATTGTGACGTCACAATAGAATAAAATTGACGGATGAAAGTCAAAGCTATTGTTCATCCATCGATCATGTATGGAGTTATTTAACGTAACACTATAAATTAGGGCAACACTGACATTTCTTTAGCAAAATAACCAAAGTTGACACTACTGTAATTCTTGATTTTGATAATGGCGAGTTTTGTTTATCGCGTACATGATTTCTATTAAAATTTAACAAAACAAAATTTCAAATTTAATTTGAACCCATAGCTGACCATAAAACGTATCGTCGCCATTAATTTATCACAGCGGCAATATTATGATCGACTTAACACCGTAGCTTAATATCTTCGTTTGAGTAAACACTGGCAAAGTAAACCGACATTTGCTTGAGGCGAAGGTATATCTATTTAGGTAGGTAAGGTAAGATAGGTAGGTAAGGTAAATCTGTTAAAAACGCACTAAACACAAAGATTTACGTGTTTGTACAGTCACGTGTCGAAGGAATAATGTCGGTTTACGGGCGTTTATCGCTCGTTTATGCGGTCGTCGTGTACGCACCCCAGGTAATGAAAAGACGATTTGCTTTCATGTCGACAATAAGAAATTGGCTTGAAGGAAATCTTTATTGGTTTGGTCTTCTTTGAAAACAGACGAATGTGCTAACTACGTTTGAGACTAAAACTTTAACTTTTTTTTTCTTAGCCCTGCTGCATAATATAATGTCACCTCTGAATTTTTCCGATGGAATAGGCAAAGAAGTGTATTACGCTTCTGCGATTCATCAATTATGGTATACGTTGTACAGTAGAAAGTGGGTAATCCTATTAACATACACCGGTGCTGCAGTCATTTAAATGTTTGAAATTGTTTGAAATTGTTTGTAGAAACTAAGTTTCCAGATAATTCAACAATTTATAAATTATTAGAAGACGCTATTAAGATATCAGACGTGATAATATCTTATATACCATAGTTGGAAAAAGCGACGACCGTTGATCATTATTATACATAATCTGCTTTTAACAGTTTTAGTTTTAGTCAACATGTTTTTGTTGTTACTCTGGGCTTAAGTAGTTTTATGAATTTTTTGTATAACAATTTCGTAATATTGAGTCAATACAGAGTTAAAAGAGCATTACTGAAGACCAATCATGAATTTGATCTTGTCATTAACGGACTGCGTCATTGCGTCGAAGAATGGACTTGGTCCAGTCATGTTATACATATTTTGAACGCTTATTAATACGAGCACGTAGATTATTTATCATTATCTTTGTATGTTAGCCCCGAAATTCCACGCAATAATTCATAGTGGATATAAAATTGTACGAAAAATCCACACTTAATTTTAATGTAAATTTTACATAACTTCCATACATATTTGGAATCAGTTTTGTTTGTTCAGCAATACAACTATGTACTACAAAATAAACTTTTACATCGTTTTTAAATAGACCTCACAAAAGTGGTCTTATGATTTCTCATAATAAAGATGAAATATAGTAATTTATTAGAATATAGAATATAGATGAAATATAGTAATAATATCTTGGGACACTTCGCACATGGCTATTTAATCTTAAATTAGGAACAGTTTTTGAAATGGTAACCAGACCGCCAATAAAGTACATATACAAATCTCTTAATAAGCTCACACGTTTAATAATTTACACACAGACGCGAAATAAATGTTTGTGTTCATCCCACAAATGTTGATCCTGCATTGAACCTGCAACCCCTCAGCGCAGTATTTAAGGACACTAACCAATGCATTAAAAGACCAGCGACATAGTAATGTTTGTAATGGAAACTTGTCAAGTCCAGTAATATCCTTCTCGATCTGAAGAAACTATCAGATTCAACTATCGGCTTCGAATTATTGTTCTGATAACAAAAGGTACTCGTATTCGTACTAAGTAACTTTATTATGCTAAGACGATTACATTTTTATTGCATAAACATCTTCATTGTAATCGGAAATTGTAATATATATATTTTCGTGATTAAATAAAATAAAAAATATCGTTCATTCATCTCCAGTATTATAAAAGAGGCCGTTTATGCCGCAGTTTCGGACATTCTTAAAGTTCCTTGAGACAATACAAAAAACCAATGGATCTTTTCCTGCTTCTTTATTTTATTATATGCACCTACTCAAGCCTTAGAAACAAATTTTGTAGCCTTAATTTTTGATTTCACAACTTCTCACGTAATTCGTTACATTTTTTTTTATTTGTTAACTCTTTTTCCTTCAAATAATGGATTTAAATAGGTACCTATAAAAAGGAAAATATAAATTTAAGTGTTTGTAAACCCAATGTACGAATATTTACGTATTATCGGTCATTGTGAAAAACGAAAAACAATTTGGAAACAAAAATCGAAGTTTTCCAAGTATTAAGGAGGATAACATTAAGTCTTAAGCTTTCTTATTAAGTCTGTTTTAAGTAGCTGTAGTATTGTTTTTAGCATTACAAAAATCTAAAAACAAAATGAACGTATGGGATCTAAGCGGAACCAGCCCGATTCACGCTTGGCCGACTGCTGATACAGGAAATGTCAATTTTAACAGTCAGCTTATACGGCAATGAACCCTTTGGCATTGAAATAAAATCATGAGTATTCTGTATTTATAATTAGAACACATCGTATTACATTACATTGATACTGCAAATGTAGCAAACGTAGTCCTCTTGCCTGTTCCTGGGACATTAATGGATTGCAATTCAAATGCAAGGGGTCTATTGACCATGACCAGAGCTGGGTAGTTGGCGTAGGTAGCTTGCTGCTAGGTAGAAAATGTACCAAGTGCCACAGGTGCTGCTGTGTTTACTCTAAAATATTTGTTGACTAACTTGATTATTGTCTAATAATAACGGAACTGATACTAACTTTTATTGGCTGAGCTAAAGTTTACTGTCTCTTCTATTCATATATTACTTGAGCCGAATAATACTAACGCGCTAAAAGTTTGATTTTAGGAATCCCATTCAAAAATTCCGAACATTTTTCACCATTTTATATTTCTTTTCTCTCAATATAAATTCTTGTCATGTATATATATCCCCTATTATAAAAAGAGGAACTTCCAGAGCTTTAACGCTTCGTACAGAATAAGTAAATTGGTACTACGATCACATTTCAAAAGCATTTTTACTTCAAAAAATATCCCCCTTTGATGGGAACAATAGTTAGCATGCATAAGTAAACTGGGAATTACAAGTGAGTTCTCTTGAGCGAAAACACATTCGTAAATAGGTTTGTTCTTGTGTGTACAGCAGAACTTAATTTTTAAACAGCTTATGCTCCATTTAATTTATCAATTACAACAAAGTTTTCTTCTAAAACAGTTAAAATTATACTTACTCTGGTTCTCAGTTCATCGTTTACAGTAAAACTTAATTTTTAAACAGTTAGGCCTTTGCTTCTTAGTCCTTTATTAATAAAATGTACAGTGCTTACAGAGCGTATTAGATATAACTAAATGAATAACACATATGATTAAACTCAGACTGTACGCGCTCATTACTGTTGCGACGTTAATTTATAGACACACGAATGCACGTTAAACTAACGCGGGGCTTGCATTCTGTTACGATATAGAGCGTCCGTAATTGCTTATTGCTGTGGGACCCCGAGAGCTGTCGCGTATTTAGGCTCGCGTGGCAGTATTTAAAACAGTATATCTTTAGAACTCAACATAAGACTATAACCTCAAATGTAGCAGTTGTGAGCAATTACTTGACTATTTTCAACCCGTTACCCGTTTGCCACTTTGTTGCCATTTCAAATTCATCGTCGAATAATGCATCGCTAATTTCGCTCATTACTGTTGCGACGTTAATTTATGCACACGCGAATTCGCGTTAAACTGACGCGGGGTTTGCATTCTCGGGCGATATAGAACGCCTCTAATTGCTTTATAGTGAGGAAGCTTGGGAATTATAGCGGAATTTAAACTCGTACAAATGTGTTTTTAAAACAAAACTCTCAGCCTCTAAAAATAACACCTGCATTTTTATTTGCGTAAGTTCATTCATTGATTTCATTGTTGTTATTTGCTTCGTATACAATCAGTACCTACCGATATTTTAAAAATCATGTAGTATTGCCTTATCATCATTAGAATCACCATCATCATTTGTATCGCTATCGTTCACTGTTTATAGCGGTTCATCTTTAAGAGTAAGAACGACTTCGCAACTATCCTTCATTATAGTTTATGTCTCTGAGTATATAATATGATATCGGGTTGAAACACATGTTGCCAATGACGTGTTATCTTGTGTACGTTTCGTGTTGTTTACATTAACACATGTCCTTTGCGAGAGGGTGGACAGTGCACACTGTACGATAGTCCATATGGTATGAAGTTACTAAATAATATTAAGCATGGATTGAACTCTTGGAAATGAACTCTTAAAACCAGAGTGGAGACTTACACTTTGGAGAATTTTTTGGATCGCTCCATGTGTTCATTTACTGTTGGAGCGCGCGATCACAGGTTTCATGATACACCATCATAATCGCATGGTTTTATTTACTGGAATCAAAATATTCAACGTTCAGTAGCAAATTATTATTTATTCCCTGCCAGCTACGTTCCTCTGGACCCATTCCTAGATTATAAAGTGACATTAGTGTTAAACAGATTGATGGACGTTCGCTTATAACTAAAATTGAGATGAAACACAACTTAATCGCGATAACGGCAACACGTTTCGAGCTTCCTGCGGGCCCTGGAAAGCATGTTGAAAAGTTGACTCAAATGCTATATTAGGGAACAACCGTCAAACCTCGTCGAAGGCCTAAAGGCTTTTAAAGAGTGATTCATGGATTAGCTAGTATTCTATACTTCCACCAATCAGCGTTGAAGCAGCATAGCGGCATATTCCAGATGTTGAAATATTGCAGGAAAACCTCATGGTTTTTAAGAAGATATAAAACTTCTCGCAACAAACGTTGACACAATTTTGTTTAAACGATAAAATCCCATTCCGAAGTGGCATCGAGTGTCACTAAACAGTCCCTCTGATATATACTAGACACCGCATTACAAATAGCTTAAAGAGGAACATACAACAGATGGTCTCAGCGTACACCATGATGATATAGGACAGAACCCTAATTGCTTATTGCTTTGGGCGTTTGGGAGATACAACGTGTTCGAACATATTTTATTGTTTCGTACCAAAGATAATACCTACATTTATTACAAGTGGCTTTTAATTATTTATCGGTGTCATGTTTATTTGTAGGTCCATATCGAAAAATGTTCTCCAAGATTTTGTATAATCCGACTAAAGTGTAGTGGCTAGCCAAATATAATGTACCCGTTTAAATTGTGAAATCTTTGTATAACCATAGTCGATGCTTTGAATACTTATATTTGTTCTTGGTTAAATTATTTGTATTTGAAAGGACAGAAAGAACCGTGTTTTAGATTTACGCAACTACCATAACATTTTTAATACTTTAAAACGTAACATGGAGCCTGTAATCGTCCAATGGGTAGGCAGAGGTACCCCCAGGTTTCACCAGTTACGTTTAACTCCCGTGGAATAGGTGGTGAGCCTATTGCCATACACCGGGCACAATTGCACACTTCGAGTCACTAGTAAAAATTCTAAACAAGAGTCAGCTGGTGGACAACGCTAGTAAACGTTCAGTTCGTCTTGGTTAAGCCTACTCATTGGTGTACAACAGGAAATAAACAGATATATTCTGCGTGGTTTCAGAAATATCAACTAACATATAACAATGTTTTTTCTTTAATATTTCGCGTACCTAATTTATTTAGATTCTTATTTTATTGCTACAACAGATATAAAAAAATATTGATAATCGGAACTTATAACAATAATGATTATTATTCCTTATTAGTGTGGTCTTGTGCGTATAAGAACCACCAGATATTCACGTCCTGTTAAATTTGCTAAATAACAAGTTTCCAACACAACGAAATCATCAAATCAGGAAATATTTATCATTATTTTTATGAAAAATAGCAAAAGCACCCATTTCAACGAAAACGTGGTAATTTCTCACGGATAACAACCATCATGAGACATCAGATAAATTAAATATTGCATTATAAAGTATATCCCATCGCATCTCGTACAATCGACCCAGTAATTTTATGAACTCCCTCGAGTACTCCGTTTTAAATTTTGAGAGGATTCCGTATAATTTGTTTTCTTGTAGAATATTGCGACGACACGCGAAAAGGCTTTTCACGCGTCTAGTGAATTACGGTATCTAATTATTTTCCTTAAGTATACACATAATAGGTTTACCTCTTATTGAAAATGGCGGGGTAACTAATTAAGACTTAGCCGTGCTTCTAATTATCGATATATGTAGGTATGTGCTTGTCGTAAATCTTTCATGTTACCGAAAAAGCCTTCGAGTTATGTCAATTAGTTCTTAAGAGTTGTAATTAGTCTGTTACCTACTTTAAGTTGTTAAATTAGTCAAAAGTAAAGTTATAGTATCAGGGTATTCCCAGGGGTTTGAAATTCATCATTGACTCATTCTGAAACGGAAGCTGTTTGCTACATAATATATCACTTGCTTTTATGCTAACGCCAGATGGTATCAATCGTATTAAAATAGGATTTGGTCAGCATTAGCTTGTTTTTGCCGCGAAGAAAACTATTTGATGTATTTCGAAACCTACGTAGAGTAGACAAGGTTAAAAATGTTTGTGCGTTATTAAATATTCGGGAAACTACGAGTATACCGCCAATTATTGAGTGCGGAAGATATCGGTTGCTCCCAGTAAATTTTTCATAACAATGGAAGAAAGCGAAAGGAAAATGGATTAGATTTTGTGAAAAGGAATTACAAGCAATGGTTTTTGAATACAAAGCAGACCAGCGTAGAATTTAATTGAAACCCGCTGGACGCCGCGAATCTCAATCGAAACGCGGGATATTGAAGACATTTCCAATAGCTTTTATTATTCTAACGATATACAAATTCTGGTATGCCTTGATTGGAGAACGAATTTATTTACATTTTATTTTAATACTGAATTGTATTTATATATCTTTTTAGTGTGATTGAACCTTTATATTCGTGTAATGTTAATGGAATGTGCAACGGTAAAGAGACCCTACTGAAATGTTTGTTTACGGGTAAAAAAGCTCAATTAGTTCCAAAACGGAACCGCAAGTACAAATTCATGTTCTCTTTGGTTTACATTTTGTTAGTAGTAGAAAAATCATGAACGATGACAACCCCTGCCTATTATTAATATTTTTAAGCAATGTAATGAACTATCTGCATAACATACATACACCTGTCTTCAGTTTGGAGGACAAGTCTTCGAATTAGTTAATATCTGAAACATTTTGATATATGTTACTGGGACTAGAAGTTTTACTAATTTCATTACTTTATGTCGTAATCACGACAATGAAAATATATAGGTCTTCGGTACGTGTGTGTTTCGTGAATTATGTTAAGCACTGCTTCCAATTTCGAAATTATATTCCCAAATATAACATATCCAGATGTTAATACATAATATAGTACGTACAAACAAACGCAAACCATTATTCTCTTGATCCGCACAAAGGTTCACGTAATGAAATGCCACGCCAAGGTGTTTCTGTTCTGTCAACATAATATATTTTCTTTAAGAACGTTCATTGAAATTAAATGTGAGAATTGGGTATTGATTTTATCGAAATAATGTAACGGGTGTTTTTTCAAAGAAGTAGGCAGAGGAGTGTAGTACATTCCCACGTTTCACCAGTTACGTTTACGTTTCATGCAATAGGTGGTGGGTCTATTGCCATACACCGGGCACAGATCCAGACGCCGAGTCGTTAATAGAAATGAATAATCATATACATAAATAATAATAAGAATATATATTTTAATTCTTTCAATCTGTTTCAAAAGGTGTATATAGTAATCCTGGGGAGTGTAATTTATTGCCTTTTAGCCTGAAAGTACCTACGGTCCGCCCATTTACGATTTTAATAAGCAGGTATTGTTTTAATGCATTTAAAGGGTAAGGGTACTAAAGGGACAATTTAATTACCGGCACAAGAGGCTTTTAACTAAGTCCTTGGGATGAAAGCGCACCTGAGGTCCGTTGCAATGACGATCTAAGTACGAAATGAGTTTTTCTTTTACAAATAGCTTTAAAGTTACATAACCGCGGAAATTGCGCTTCTTTCTTGTTATACTTCTTGTTGAAAGCGTTTTTTTGCTCGTAGAGACAAATGTATCTATTTAGTAAAAGTAAAGCTGTAACACACCGATAATGATATGCAAATATGATAAAAAAAATTCTAATTCACATTTTTTGGTAACAATCGATTTTAGTTATTTTTATACCTATTTGTAATACATATTAAATAAATTTGATATTTTTATATAATACGAAAATATTAAACACAAAATATAAAAAAATATCTTTAATATATTGTATGTCAAATAGTATCCTATGATACATTCGATTCTACTGAAGAAAATTTAGGATGTAACAAATTTTCTGAATCAGTCTCATATATTTTGTGATAACGGCCCTGATATGATCGATCTCGGAACTTAACCCACAATTTTGTTCGGGATTGTTCGAGATTGTTCGACAGCCGTCCCTAAAAACTGCCATTAAATAGAGTTTAAATCGATTAACAAAGTTTAAGTTCACCTGATATCTAAGTGAGAGTAATCGTTCGACGTACATAGGTATATGTTTTTCTTAGAGATAGTTTCAGCTTTTAATCTGCTCCACACATGCTCGCGTGCCAGCGACGGGTTTCTAATGAAATTCTGAGACGTTATGGCCCTTTCGCCGCCCCGTTTCATTGAGGTGTAAAAACATAAATATGTATTATGGACGTGGGTTCTCAGGTTATACTTGTATTACTACATTCATAAGTAAATACTATACTATATATTGTATACTGCATATACTGTATACTGTATATATTGTATACTGTATATTAACTACATACTTACATAAGTAGTAGTAAGTATATAGTTAATATATGTATATTAAAAACATTTACAATACAGATTTTTTTTCATCCTTATCATGTAGATATACCAGTTACTAGAAGGAAACGATTTAGTTTTAATATACTTATCCAGACCAATTAACATATCCAATATCTAAGAAATAAAACTAATTAAAATTATCGATATCCATCGAGAACTTTTTGGGTGACGCACGCAGAATGGCAGACCTCTATCGTTTTATTTTTGTAGATATCTCATTATTTACAAAAGTTTCATATAAATGTATATTTTGAATAAAAACAGTGATATCAGTGTATAGGTTCCACCCAGAAATCATAGATAAAATTGATAAATATGTGTGGGTATTTCAGCTTTGTATGTCATTCCCACGTTATAGCGAAACGGCCGTTTCACAGTATGTAAATTTGCGGAATACGAACGTAGGCGTGACCTAATCCGTATTTACTGATAGTTTTGGATAAAAATTAGTCTTATTGGAGAATAGGGTGGGATGGGGCTAGCTACTTATTGCCAGGCACGTCATTCTCCATTATTATGGAGGGAAATAAGTTAAGGGAAAAGATTCGTGTATAACGGTTCATTCAAATATGGAACGTAATTCAATTTACGACAACTGTTTAACGACTGAATGAATTATTTGTTTATTGAAAGTTTTATTCTTCATTTTTAGACCAGAGTTATTTTAAGGAACAACCTTTGATATTTATATTTTTATCCAATAAGCGTAAGCCAGCAAAATATCTCAAATAACAATATTAAAGCCTCCCTATTTTGAGCTTTCCATAAATTAAATTAAATGCGAAGACAATTGAGGAAGATGGAACAAAATAAAACTAAAAATATGAATAAATTTAACAAATGGCATTGTCAACGTAAATACGCTAACAATCCAATTTTCCGCTAAAATTAGCTTCTATTTACTACCAATACTACGTTGTTGATTAGCACAAGTATATGTTAGAAAATAACATTACTTCACCCTAACAGACAGGTCACAGTAAGGTATATTTTAAAAAGAATTACCTACATAAAGCAAAAAACCTTTTTATAAATGCTATCTTGGGCCAGACGGGAGCCATTTAATTAAAAAAACCACATTATCGCACTGTGGAATCTCGTGCTGAAAATTACGACGATTAGCCCTCTGAATCAAAAGTAATTAATGGACATCTGCATCCGTGGACCGAGTGGGACAGCGGTAATGCGATCGCGTAGGTACATTACGGGGCCTGCGGTACATTAACGACTTTCAATGAGCTCCGAAAGCTGTGATTAGGCCGAGAGCATGACACTCGCGAGATTAGTTGACGTAACTACAAGCTGAATATATTCACACTGTAGTGCTCATATTTTGGCATGCTACAGTATCTAATGATGTAGATAAGCCCGATAGTGTAAACAGACCCCATTATTTCAAAGGTACATTTATTAAATGGCCCGCTAAACGCTAAAGCTGCTTATCAAACGAAATTTACGTAGTCACAAAGTAGATATACGAGTACGTACTTACCACATAAATAAAACAAAATATGTATTATGTATTGAGTATAAAAGAAAATGTTAGTCCCATCTACGTACAGATACGACCTCCACGACAATCTAAGTTACAAAAATCTAATAGTTCCCAATACGGG
This sequence comes from Parelbella ahira ahira, assembly GCA_018244795.1. Classification (NCBI taxonomy): domain Eukaryota; kingdom Metazoa; phylum Arthropoda; class Insecta; order Lepidoptera; family Hesperiidae; genus Parelbella; species Parelbella ahira. The sequence goes on from DWME01000903.1 coordinate 16,169, forward strand.
ACTAGCATCCAGGACTTCTCGATAACACTCGCACTCTCTCACGTCTCTACACTTGACAAATGCGGCAGTTAGTTCTCATACTATTTCAATAACCCTTTGGTACCTTCCATATTGTTCATATTCTTTTATATTACTTTTACAACTATTCGTATCTTCCATATCGTTTGTAGGTACTCTTTTACACTACTTCTATTGTTCTTCGTACCTTCCTTACAGTTTGTACTCTTTTATACTATTTCTAGACCATTTCGTATCTTCTATATCACTTGTACTCTAATACCTGCTACTTGTATAGCCTTTCGTACCTTCTGTATCGTCCGTACTTTTCCATACTACTTATGTATATAGATTAAAAGACGTATTATAATTTTGTATTTGCGAAAAAGAAACCCAGAATATTCGTTTTGTATAATTACAGAGTAAACAGTGTACAGCGTGTCTACACGTTCGCATGAATAAAAGGAGAACGTTTGGCTCAAATCCAAATACACTTACAAAAGAATAGTAATAAAACGGGAGTTCAGTAAACAAGGCATGGATAAGGAATTACATGTTCGATCAATTTTAACTGGAAGAGGCTGATACAGCAAGTTGTATTTTGAAGAACAACGTGTAAATAATAGGACTTGTGTCTCAGCTCATTGTGGAAAAGAAATGTTGCTTATTGTAGTAAAATTTTTGTTTAACTAAGAAATAATTTATAGGCACACCAATGTTCGAAATTTAAAAATTTACTCGTATATCTACGTAAGTATATTGATGTGCTGTTAAGTATCGCCTACCACCCAAAGGTTAACCATAATCATTGAATATTCATCTCTACATGAATATTTATGAGGAATCTGACTGTACAACGTCACAGTTTTACAAAAATTTGAAGAGGTTTTAAACGGCAAACAATGAATAATATATTTTCTTTCCCGTGAAGTTTTTAAGATGTTCGCCCAAATTTAAGCATTCTATGTCATGCTACGATATTTATTCTAGGTACATTATAACACTTTTCTCTTTATTCCTAAGATAATAGAGTGGAAATTGTTAGTTTATGATAGAAAACGCAATATGATTTTTACTCATAAATAAACATTTCGTACAGAAAGGCCTTAGGCTTATCCTTAGGATTATCATATAGCTTATCGCCATTTTAATGCCTTAAGCGCGTCAAATTTTAACATTACATATTTCATTTACAAATGGCAAAATGTGTGCTAATATCCTGTAGAAAATGTATTATTAACAGAGCATTTAACCTCATATTTTTATGAAAAATACACCTCTAGTCCCCAAGAAACTACGCGGTCAAGCGATTTTAATACGAATGGCGATCCGCAAACTGCAGAAGTTCCGCCCTAATAGGGAAAGTGGGTCAGAACATAATAAAACTGTTCCCTAATTTTGCCCTCTGTATAAGGTACGTGTCACACTTCTAAGAAGCATAAAAGCCGCCGAAGATCCATTAACCCATTGAAGAAACGGCCAAAATAGTCGTACAAGAGAAAATGCGTTAGGTACATTTTTTCTTTTCTGTTAGATTTTTTCTATAACTCACATATGGCATTCTGACTTCAAAATAGACAATGTCTGACATAGATATTTAGAGATCGCGGTAGAACACAAACATTCGCGCAAATTATTACAATATTTATCTTAAGTGAGAGTTAGAGGTAGAAAGTTAGGGTCAGTAACTATAAAAGCCATGGGCTATTATTGCATAATAGGGTCGTTTTATTTTTTCCTTATGTGCAGTACTCGTTAATGAAACACTCGAAGAACATTTTGAAGAACATTCAGTAGCAGAAATAGATGCATGATGATAAATCATCATCATCATCATGATCACACCACTCCCTTCCATTCCACTGCTGGACATAGGCCTTTCTCAGGCTATGCCACAACACTCCATCCTCCGTTGATAAATGTCGTTATATAGAGGTTTTTCCATAATATGTTTTAAGCTTTCCACAAACCATTTATTTAATACGGTTACATATTTTTGGATAGCTTCTACCGTCGATGGTAGAACAAGTGATTAAATATCAGACAGATAGCTACAGCCTCTTTGTTGTCTTCTTATAAGATAAATTCTGAATGTTAATGTACATAACGAAATAATATCAACTAGTAAGACAAGAATATCAAAAACAAGAGTAGGTGGTAATATAGGCAAAAATCCGCTTTTCAGCGAAACCAAAACCGATCTAAAACCGAAAATATAACAGTATATGCGACAACTCTTCTGGTTTTAACCTAAACCTAATGTACCTACTTCCGTTGAATTTTTGTAGTCTTTAAATTACACTAAAAACTGCTATTTCCCCTTGTTTCGTAACAGGATATTGGATAAAATTCAGTGAACCATTTTGATTTATTTTGGGAAATTACTTTTATTTATGGAGTTGGTTGTCTAACTTTAACAAACAAACAACGGCTGCAAAATACAAAAATAAATTTTACATCCGACTGGTAGTTTTTTTTAATTAGCGAAAATAAACAAAACAATTTAATTAATTGACATACCCGTACATTTGGTTTTCTATATTGTTAATTAGATATTCTATAACTATAGAAAAGCAAATTATAAATTTGTTGTCCATACTTACGAGATTTAAAAAGACAACATTATAATTACTGAATAAGTATTTACGTAGCTATACCACACACCGACTTGTTTTAGTTTATTGTAATTCCATCAAGTACAATTTTAGGTAAGTAAAATTTTTTAAGGAAGCCAAGTATAAGAATTTTAATATTAAATACCTAATATTAATTACATCGTAATAAGCCATCCATGCAAACAAAATACATAAAATTACTATATATATTTTACTGTGATTAATTATCTAACGATTAAACATCAGTCGATGAACCTATACATATATATCGTAGCAAGCAGCGCTTAATCTGTTCCGAATATACCTTACAGTGTCCAAATAACAGACGCACATTAGTTTCAGCCACGCCGAAGTTTGGCCATTTTTTATCGAGACCGCAACTTCGGCCTAACCCAGGATTTTTGGCCTAAGCCGAAGCTGAAACTACATTTAATTATTGTTTGAAATAAAACAAGTGAAACTAAACTAAATCTAAAACTTTTTATTTTTACAACTGTTGTACAATTATGTTGATGCAGTTGTGTAAAAAAATTTAATCCTTTTTTGAACACTGGCTGCTAATAACCAACTTTTAAAATTAGAACGCCGCTGACGGGCGCCATTATTTGTTTTGACAGCTGCACTCATCTCTCTTTTATTACAGTTTATGGCGCAACAGTATTACATTTTTATGTTTCAAAAATATTTTTTTATTATTCGTGATTTAAAAGGTTATAAATTGTAGCAATGCAGTCGGTGGTTACATTTGAGAAACCGTTACCACATTTAAGTCTGCCGGATTGGGATGCCCGTCTCTACGGTTTGCAGGTGACATAATATTAATATCTATATATTTGTTTATAGTTTCTTATTATTATCGATTATGGATATTTTGTTTCAAATTTAAGATATAGATAAGACAATTTATTTTGTCCATTAGGATTACTCAATATAAAAAAGTGTAAAGAAGCTTATTATTGTACTATTATACTCTTTGTGTGTTCCGAAATTAAATTAAAAAATGAGTATTAAAAAATCCGATTATCAGCACACAGTGTTTTACATATTATTTCTATATAAATTCCAAGCCGACTACATGTACAAGTGTTGTCGATTTTATTAGTACTGCAAGGTGCGGAAGGAACTGTCAAGACTCTGAACGTGATTACTATAAAACAGGGCTTTTTTACGCCTTTACAAAAACGTCCTACCAAAGCTCTTGCCCATCCACGTAGTATAAACTTTGTTAGAAGATATCTTGTTTTATTATTTCGGTCTAATATATTTTTGAAATGGCAAAACAACAAAGCTTTCAACAGGACGACTGATGAAGAAGGCGTTAAGTTTACTCTTTGCACTCCACTAGACAACGAACGGAAAGTCGGGAGCGTGAACAAGAAAAACAATCTGAAGAAACTGATCGCAAGAATGAATAAACGCAAGAATGCACAAACGAAAAAATTCATAAACGAATGAGGGAACAAATGCAGGAATCAATGGAAATGACGAAAAAAAGTTCTTTGGAGGCAGATAATTGCGGTCTGTTCTAGAAAAATAGTTAGCTTTTTCTTTTTCTTTGATCTTAAATATGGCCAGCGGTGAACTGTAAATAATGTTTTCCAGCTAATTTCGATCATTTGAAAACTCAATCTGCAACGATCTATATAATTTTCCTATATAATTATTTAGCAATAGACTAGAAACGCAGATCTGCGGTCTAGTGTTAGTAAGTAATATATTCAATCAGGCGTTTGAATTACTCCCTTTTACTTTTAAAATTAGCTACGGTGTGCTCGTAATAATAACGCTGACGACGTCATAGCACGGACGCATTGGCTATGAAATTGCCCGGCGAAAAGGCAGACAAATGTTTGTTTCCGGTGGGGATCTAACCTGTGCGAATCTTGGGTTAACTCATGCGAAAAATTTAAAAAGTACCCTTGCCTTTACAATCCTCGGCGTGTTAATTTAGCTTTAAATATTGTGATTTCAAATGCTTTTTCTTTGAATACCGAAATATTTGATTGTTTAGCAAAATGCATAAAATAGGTGTGTTATAATTGTACATCAAGAATATATGCATGTATATATAATAAAAATGGGCGTATAAAAATTAATAAAACACCTTATTGATAATGGGCGTACGAGGACTTTCTGCCATACTACCCTCGCTGAAATTTAATACTGTGAGAGAAATATTGAAATTTTCGTAGGGGAAGTCGGTTGAAACAGTCACTCAAAACCGAATGAAAGTCCTATAAAATTATTGATTTTTTTGTAAATGGAAAGTAATTTCAAATGTGAACGAAATATAAATGATATACCTTGTCACACGTCTAATGGGAGATTTTTCAATATTTCAATGCTTTTAATTCAGATATAGGTCACAAATATCTGCGTAATTACGGTGTGTTTCGATTAAAAGTCAACAAACATATACATATTTATAGACGGAAAACATGTTTTGTATTTTTTAAACACAGGAGCGTCAGCGATATTTTGGTTAATTTTATACGTACAGTTCTAATTTTTCGTACGTTCTACAGTTTAATTGGAATACCCTACTAATTTATGGATGGTAAAATACTATTCATAGATGAAACCGAACTCACAAGAAGTTTCGAAATTTCCTTAAGCACGGCTTAACTTTTTAAATGATACGCAATGCTAACAAAACTAATTGTTATTTTACAAAATTAAGCAAATCTTCATAAAGAAATCCGAAGAATGTAAATTAGAACGAGTAATATTAATACTGTGAGAAAAGATATTTGGAGAATATTCTGCCTTGTCGCATACCGGATCCAATATTAACCCATACAGACGCCAAGTGATCCGAACTACAATACAACGTACATGGAAAGATAATATTTCCGAAATTGAACAATTGAACTTTAAATCGCAAAAAAATCGTAAGAAAAACTTCATGATCAGCTGTCCCAAAAGCTTTTGAAAAATCTTATGGATATATTATGTAAATAATGCCGTACATTCAACATTTTGTCAATTATTCGTACATTATCACAAATATATTATTACACTTTTATAGCGCACGTTCTTGGATACAGACGCACAGACAGCGAAATGGACAACATATCATTATAATGATATAACATTAATGTGGAGTAAAAATGCGCAATTGAGCTCCGCTTAAAGGGAATACTCAACTTGAATGCATTAAGAATTAAAACGGTTCCCGTGCTGAAACTCGTTACTGAACCTCAAAGCAGAACGAATTAAGAGTAGCGAGTGTGCAATATAAATTGAGGATGTACAACGGAGCTTGTATCTATTATGCCGTATTTTATATAAACCAGACGCAATTTGCTTAGAGCTGGGTAAACAGTGATCATTGTGCTGAATAAGTGAGTACCGCAATACTGAGCTGGACAATTCTGGCATAGGTGTATTTTGTTAACCCGACTACGTTCAGTACATTGGTAGGGTTCTATGTCTTTCAGATGTTAAGTTTCTTCGACACTTTAAATGAAATTGCATTCAACAAATCCATTGGTCTTTTCCACTTGGTTTCATCTATGATAATATATGAATGTACATAGGTACTGAAGATTATTCCTGCTTTATAACTTGCTTTGCTTTAAAACTATGTAGCTTATATCGTAAGGATTGATAAACTAAAATAAAAGTTTTTGTCCGGTATGTTATCATGTTAAAACTTTTTCAATTGGTTTTAATAAAATTTACTTTGAAGGTTGTATGAACTCTAAATAAGAATAGCTGTCGGCTAATTTCGTAATAAAGTTTCTAATTACTCACCACCGAAATAGTATTCAGTGCTCGGGAGGAAATTATTTAAAAAATGAAATTCTTCTTGAAAAGTTATGTAATATGAAAAGTGTTTTTAATTACAAAAAATATGAAGAAAAATAAAAGAATAGGCGACTGTGTCGTCACGCGTATAAATAAATGCGAAACTCAACAGTGCACGAGAGTATTTTTTGCCAGCTTTATCTTTTCTATATTTTTTCATTTGCTGGTATATTTACTGTCGGTATTAAAATATCTAAACCTAGTTTATTATTCATTGTAGTTTATAAAGTGAAAAAATTTCGTATGACCATGTAGAATGAATTTATTTCAAGTTAAATAACATATATTTTTATAGGTTTTTTAATTTCAGAAGGTTTACCAGAAAAAAAATATTATCAAGCGTGACCTATTGGAAATATCATTTATTCTAGTACTTTTGAAAACTATGCGTAGGTACGACTACGTTGTATTTATTATGTTTCCATGACGTCATTTACGTTGCAATTTAAAACATTTTACAATTTGTAATACAAAACATACCCGTCTCGGTTCCTTCACTCCTACCAAAATCAAAATTCCTAATAGTTGTTATCTCAACTTTTCGGAGGAGCTTATCGGGCAATTTGCATGGCTTTCCTGCTACATAGAGACTTTCCTAATTTCCAACAAGAGGGGTCACGTCGTGAAAATTTTAAAAGAACCGCGTCCCACGCTTGCCGTTCATGTAAAAAACGCACAACATTTATTTTATAATTTGGTTCGCTCTGCCACTGTTTTATTCTGTTATAAATTGTTTGCGCTCAAATGTTTTTCCTGTTTCTGTAGAAAATTAAGACATTTTTTGTTATTTCCGTCAACTAAAACTAAATAGTCTCAATTCGTCGACTGTTCAGTACTATAAGTCTTCTACATTTCTACATTTATTTGCATAGAAATAGCAGCGTGGATCCGAACCACTTTTTATACCGAGTTACCGCATGTCCCACCATTTGTTTCGGCTAAGATGTTATACGACGAAGTTTAAATATTTTCAGCTTTGTGTTCACTGACTACACTTTCCACAAATTGTGCTTTCTCTTGTAGATATGTATTTGGAATTATTTTAATACGTAGTCCCATTCAAAAATAAAAATTGTTATACGGAGAAACAATGTGATTTTTATTCAAACAAGACGACCCGTCGTAAATATTCATTTTGACGAAGTTTCTTACCAATGAAAAGTTGAAATGAAAACCCATTGGTATTCATATTACATCGATATGAATTGTAGACGAATTTCCATGTACCTATACATGTGGTGAATTTATAAAGAGTACAATAAATAAGTGTAACACATATCGTATATAACTCTCGTTTCGGCTTGGACCGTTTTATGACTTGGTAAAATGTATTTACATATCTAATGATAGAGACTGTTTTATTTGAGATCTATTACAAATATTGAGTGTTATACGTACTTCTATATCTATGGTATTGTTGCTTACTTAGATCGATATATTCCGGTCCGGATTGTTAAGGAAACATTTATCAAATGATTGTTCATGCAACATTTATCAGTAAATGTACAATTCAATTTTGGTTTATCATTCATTATGATCTGGTTACAGGTAACTGCGGACACCAGACGCGCGGATGCGTTCGACCTCCGCCACGGCGCTCATCAGCTCCGCAACGAGACGAGGATAAAGACCGAGTGGGACAGCTACCACAACAACAACCGGTTAAGAGCTAGGTAGGTTCTGAAACGTAGATTGAATCATACAAGATTTTGCTATAATGACTTTTTCAAAGTTAAAAATCGTATTGGCAGCTGAAAGCGTGGAGTTGGGCCCGGTGTAAGGTAATAGGGTCACCCCCAATTCCATAGTGGGACGTAAAAGTAACTTGTCAAACGTGAATGTGTACTACACTACTCAGAGGTAAAGGTGTGATGTTACTTTATAAAAATAAAACATAAATAAAAAGAGGGAACAGATTAGGTTCATAATCAAATTCCTACTTTCATTCAACACGAGCTAAGTTGAAAATCAAAACTTATTCACGATTCATTATCAACACGAGTTAAGTTGAAAATCAAAATCAAAACACTAACTAGATTGAGACTAACGCTGTTCACAAATTAAAATACAATCGGAGAACACGCTACCAGTCTTTAAGTCTCGAAAGAGCGCAATGGTCTTAAGACCCAATTAGTGTTTACTATTGAGATTGATTAGAACAAATTAGCTTCGAACGAGATTTACATTTACTGAACAAATTTAATAAAATGTAATATTAGAAATGTTAAACTATTATTTAGCAACAGTAAGGCTGAAATACTCAACTTGACAGTGGATACAATATCTAATGAAGCCATATCCAAATCAAACGATGTTTAATTATTGCTTACATAATAAGGAAACATCAGAAATTGACTGAAATTGTAATTTTTAATATATGTCCTAACTATATATAAAAATAATATAATATGACATTAGACATACGAGTAGTAATCGCCATTTGAGAAAATGACGTTGCAATACCTAATGTTTAGTCTGACACATATATGTATAAGCTTCAGTATATTAGTTTTAAACGTTTTACTGAACACTCAAATATTTCAACCGATAATTTAATATACAATACGACATGTATTTATAGAATGAACGATATGGGTACATACATATCCGTAAGCTCCACGACAGCTTACATAAATCTATCGCATGCCTTTAGAAGACCAACCAAGACAACCAACTAACATTACTGTATCCTTTGATAGCCCCAATAGATTTATGATATTGAGAGAGTCGTTTCCCCAGTGTGGCGATATCTAGATTCGGAAAATACCAGGGTATTCAATGAAAATACATATGTACTTCTGGAAGAAATAAACGATGATATTGCCGAAATCTCTACTGAATATAATGGAATAAACTTCAGGGAGAACTTTACTTGTCGGTCAGTTATCATGCCCTTCAATTAGGTTGTGAACATAACATCATGCCTGTAATCCCTGAAGGGTAAGGCAGAGGAGTGTGGTACACTCCTACGTTACACCAGTTACGTTTACGTCCCATGGCATTGGTGGTGAGCCTACTGCCATACACCGGGCTCAGATCCTGTCTCCGAGTCACTACTAGAAATTCTAAATTAGAAAAACTAAGAAAATCGAGAAAAAAAATTTAAGCTGAAGATCGAGCTCAGTGGCGTGCCATTTTGGAGAGGCCTATGTCCGGCAGTGGACGGGAGTAGGCTGATGATGATAATGATGAAGTTAGAAAATCTTAATTAGAAAATCTAAGTTAGAAAATTCAAGTTTGGTAATCCAATAGCACCCGACCTGCGATTCGAACCCAAGACTTTTCATAAGCAGTCGCGCTTTGCCACCAACGACGCACAGACTTTTCCTTACATTCAATCTATTATAGATAAGTGTTATTTATATTTAATTTTCTTGTGTTAAAAACACAAGCATTACACTTGACCGTGTTACATTTATGCTTTCTCATTAACTCTGGTGAACTGAATTAATTGCTTCATATAAAAATAATTGGCGTGTTTTTAATACGTTAAGCGGTGCAGTGAAGTCGCTTGCTTTTATTTATATACTATAAACCACCCCTCTTAACATAAACCATAACATTAACTAGAAGTTGGTAAAAGATATAGGTGTCGAATATTTCGCATACCTACGTTGCTTACGTCTACTTAAATACGAGTAGTGACATAATTGTGAAATAACCGTTTTCCACTATATATTTTTGGTGGGATTCTGACTCGAAATAATTTGAATCTCTAAAGATAAGAAGTAGATTGTTGTTGTTTGAAGCAAATTTATTGAGAAAAAATTCTAGCTTTACTTTTCGTAATCAATGTACTTTTTTGGGAGAACAAAGTTCTGGAGACGGCGAGAGGAGTTATTTATAAATAAAGTTATCTTTAAAAGTTTGTTTGTTAGCTTTGAAATTGTAAAACTGAGATTCGTTACCAAGCAGTTGTCAAACATTTACTTGCTTTATTTATTTGCTTGTATAGGTTTGTCACGGGTTGGTAACTATAGCGCAGTGTCGGCCTAGTTTGAACTCAGGCAGTCGGGTACGAGTAGTGTCGAGATGTTAAATATTATTATTAGATACTCAGCGAATTATAGTGTTATTAGAAAAACTTAAAACTACCGATTAAGACGTGATGTTTAATTTTGTAGAGTATATGAAATCGAGCAATGGAAGTCGACCCTTCAAGAGTTACTGGACCTCATAGATCGAGAGATGTCGGCGCTAAAGGACGAAAAAGCTTCCACGGAAAGAGAACTAGAACAGCTGAACATGCCCTTACTTGTCTGCTCCGAATGTCTCTCGAACAGAGACGGGAGGAGGAGCACGGAGTTGACATATGATCTGGCTGATACTGAGCTTAAGAAGGTATTCCATTAAAGACTACTTTTATAATGTTTTATTCTTTAGTAAAATCAGTTTTTCTTATGACTATTTTATTCAGTAAAGATTTAAATGCTTTACAAACCAAATAATAGATATAAACGATATACTACATAATTCATTCCGTAAACTATAAATAAAAAGAATATTGTTCTGGTACGCTTCATACGACTAACTATCCAATATACTATATTTGACATCCATTTCAGGAACTTTGCGTAACTGAAAGCAATAAGAAGATGTTGATAGATCGCTGCCAATCGGCCTGGGAGAAGATAAACAAGTTGGAGGTCGTTAAATTCAAACTGCAGCTGGACTTGAACGATAAAAACGAAACTCTGCAAATTGACAAGGATATGCTCAGTCTCGATAAGGCCTGCGCGAACATCACATACAAAACGGACTCTTTGAAGAATCCCAAAAGGTAGAGTTTCAGATTCTCCTTAATTTTACTTTAATAGCAATCGATTTATGGGCCAATTGATGTTAAGTGATAGCTCTAGGCAATTGACGTCTGTATTTAGTTTCAAACAAAGCTCAGCTACCACTTTTGTATCAATTACGGCAATGACAGATTTATTATTGTAATTGTAGTATAATCATTTCGCTTTCTTTTATATATTATATTCGCAGACAAAGATTTGGGGTACTTTTTGGTTCTAGCGATATATTTGTTTCATTTACATTTCTTTAGTAAAATGATATTGGACACAAAAATTTACGATTTCAATAGCTCTGCTTATAAACGGTGCTCAGAAAATAACACGTTTAGTCGTTCTACTATAACACAACAATATGACTTGCACATTTATCGCAAATCAAATTAACCGAATATATTATGAACTAACAATGTATTATTAGTAACTCTTTATTTCTATTTTAAGAATGATCACATATGAACAATGGCTAGAAAAATGTGAAGCGATAAAGAATATGGCGACTGACGAGCTGCAGGACACGTTGCGTTTGCGTGAGTCTCTGTTTGTGGCCCGCGGCAGAGCTCGAAATGCTTTGCGAGCGCAAACCGACGTCACGAACTACATGATGCGCCGGCGCATATACGATACGCAGAGAGCCAGGAATGAGCTGCAGTGGCAGAAAATGAAGGTAATTAAATTGCTTTAATTGTTTAGCAATACTTTGATATGGAGCTATTACCCGTAATTTATTGGTTCGATATTAAAGATATAAATTAATTGAAATTTAAAAATGTCACGATCTCTTAAATATCTGACTAGTATAAAAGGGAATATTCTCACTTATTGCCTACTTATTTAATACTAATTTGTCTACAAAGATATCGTGTGTGGGTGTAATTGAAAAATGTCCCTTCATCATTGTCTCAGGCTAGGATAAAAGATCCTGGATAATTAGTACATTGACTAAAAATACACAGAAATATTGTAGATATAAAAAATCATCAATTATACTGGAAGTAAAACCCCCAAATATGTATTAGGTCAATTTAATGGCCAATAGTGAGGAAAGGTTTGAAAAGAGTATTTAAACATGGCAGATCCTAAGTTGTAAAATTGATTAAACACTTATCCCAATCCAGAAGTTGGTTCACTTCAATGTAGTCCTTTAATCGTAGAGAGATATATTTTATAAGTCTTTCTATTTTCGCAGGTCAACTATATTTTTCATGGAGTTCAAACTACATTTT